>CAKOAT010938487.1:108017-130944 GCA_932364175.1 Eruca vesicaria subsp. sativa
CATGAATATGTTTGAGTAGTCTCTCTTGTTAGATTTAGGTTTCTCATTAAGGTTGACTCATGCATTGAATTGAACCATTATTAGGGTGTTTAAAATATAGTTCTCAATCTAGTTATCAATGAATGCTAAGGTCAAGGATTGATCACCCTTGCCTCTGATTTTAGGATCAATTTGGACAAGCGATAGCTTGGCAAATACCCTTAGTCTAAGTTAATTTAATGAAACTAGATAATCCATTCAAATACACCTTTACCACTCGCTGGATGCGATATCGATCGATGAGACGATAGTCGTGTCGACCGATATAGCGGCATTAACATCGATCGATAGTTTCAACAGAAACATCGATCGATATTCCCTTCAGGTTATCGGACGACAGTCCTAACCCGAAATCCAGTAGAGTTAATCCTTAAATTCCTTAAGAGTTTGAATCTAGAACTATGAATAACAAAAACCCTTTAAAATTTGCATGTATGTTATACCTGAGAAAATACCTAAGTTTAACTATCTTGTTTCTTCTTCACAAACCAATCAATCAATCAAGCATTTACTTGCTATCTTTTAAGTCACTGTTTAAAATCTTATTGTCTAGCTTTATTTCGAAGACTTAATAATCTGTTGTGTAATTTTAAAGTCCTTGTGGATTCGATCCCTAAGTACTACAATTGAACCTCTTATTTGAGAGAGTAATTCACTCCTTAGGGTTAAACATTTGAGTGATATCAAATTAGGCGCCGTTGCCGGGGACTCTTTCTTATTACCACCAGATTTAGTTTAGAATACAGTCTAGAGTTTTTATTTATTGTTTACTTAATTCTTTTTCTTCTTTCTCTGATTAACAGGGAATCCAAGATGAAAAAGACATATTTCGGCCAAGCATCGACCGATGACGTGACGCACACATCGAGCGATATGTTGACCGAGGAATCGATCGACATAGTCCAACCCACATCGATCGATATAACCGAGCCGGAAGCAGGTAAGTCTTTACTTACCGATTTAATTAATGAGGAAGTAGTCCCAAACAAACCAGTAGGTCAGTTATGCAATGAAACCAATGAATTTACAGTTAAATAGGGGACTGAAATCTCTGTCAAAAACCATTCATCTTCAACTGAAGATGCAGAAAAATTGCAAGACTATTTAGATCCCATTAAGACGTATTCCAATAGGTCAGCTATCAAGCTACCAGAGGATGAAGCAAATAAGTCTACGCTTCATTTTGACTGCATCCATCTGTTACAAAAGAACCCCTTATGTGGTTCTGTTTCAGACCACCCCATGAGCACATAGATTATCTAGAAGGATTTGCACTCAACGATAGTAATCGTTGTAAACTTTTTCCTTTTTCCTTGGGGAGGGAAGCCAGAAATTGGTTAAAACAAATACCAGCAGGATCCTTAACCTGCTGGAAAGATATTCACACTGCTTTCATTAACGAATTTTTCAATGAGACTCGATATTGGGACGTGAGACATAAACTCTCCACATTCCTTCAAGGCCCACGAGAATCTTTTAGAAACGCTTGGACTAGGTTCAATGATCACCAGCGAGATTGTACCCACCATGGTTATTTTGAACCAGAGCTTCTTCAATTCTTTTACGGAGGTCTCGAGTTGGATTACCAGATCACGCTAGACAATGCAAGTAATGGAAATTTTAGCTCCAGGACACCTGCAGAAGTAAATTATTTGATTAAAAACATAGCTATGGGTAAGTCGTATGAAATTAAAGATAGAGAACGAGAAGCTAGATCCAAGAACGGATCTCAAATAAATTAAATTAAGCAATCACTAGATACCCCTCACTCTCTCATTAGGAAAAAGGATTCTGATGTGATCCACAGCGATAAGGATATCCATTCCATTGAGCAAACCTTCTTTAGACCAGAAAGCCCTCAGGAGTATACATTTAACATAGATATTTTTACCCAAGGCTACGACACTTCCATTGGATTAAATAAAGGAAAGGTCAAGGCTAGGATGAACCACGTTCTCACAGAAAGTCAGAAATTAGACTATACCCTAGATGTCAGGCTAGACAGCGCCTGCTGCGAAATGTCAGAAAAACTTGACGCTTTGCATGGGAAAATAAGAGACCTTGAAAGCGATATTGCCCATACCGCATAAATTATCAAGAGAGAAGCAGGATGTCTACCTGGGAAGACTGATACAAACCCGAGACGTCACGTGAGTGCTGTAGTCTTGAGAAGCAGAAAAGAACTAGCTCCAATTATTAGGGAAAACACTCCTTCGGGAGAAAACACTAAGATTCCAAAGACGGAGAAACCAATTCCTAATCCCATTCTACTCCGTGATCCGATGCCAAATGGCCCTCAGAACAAGGAAAATAATAAGAACTCTAAGGAAACTAAGGAGCCAGTGATCATTCTCGATGAGGAGGAAATTGACGATGTTGATCGATACGATGATACCAATATCGATCGACAAACATCCACAAACTCAAAAGAAAGTCCAATACCCACCGGACCGACTATAGAAAGGGTGTATAACACTTTACCTCCTTATCCTCCCAAATCTGATTCCACGCGCAGCAGGGATAAAGAAATCTGTAGACGGATTTTTGAACGCGTTAAGGTAGAAATGCCACTTATTGACGCTCTCCGAATTTCGCCAACCATAAGACAATATGTCAAGGGAATGACAACCAAGAGTTTTTAAACAGAAAATCGCAGTGTCATGATGGTGTCTGCATAAGCTAGCGCTATAATCCAAACCCCTGAAAAGAGACCTGATCCTGGTAGTTTTGTTCTCAGATGTACAATCCGAGACAAGCTATTTCGAAGAGCACTCTGTGATCTGGGCTCTAGCGTAAATTTGACGCTGCATTCCGTTGCCACATTCCTTGGGTATTCCGAATTTACACCAGCTAACATCTAACTAGTTCTCGCGGATAGATCTGTTAGAATCCCGAAAGGTGTACTCGAGGATGTGCCAGTACAAATCGACGGATGAATTATTCCAACAAATTTTGTTGTGCTGCATTAGAAGAACAAACCAAGAGATCCGATTCTATTAGGCAGACCTTTCCTTGCTACTGCAAACGGTATTATTGATGTCAAGGAAGGAGGAATAAATCTTAACATAGGAAACATTCCTATGAAATTTGATATGGAAAAGGTCATCACATTGGCTTTAATAGATAAACAATCCCCTTATGTCGATGAGATTGATGAACTGACCCAAGTATCTTTTGAGAAACTGTACTCAGATGATCATTTGCAAGATGTGCTTACATCCGCTCACAACGAAGTTTTCAGCGTAGATAGCAGAGCAGCCAAGTGCGATCGTCACATAGAAAAAAGTCATGGATCCTCAGGTATCGAAACCAAAGGCAAAGATGAATCAGAGATCGATATCGATCGATATCTGAACAATGATATCGATCGACACCCGCCGTCTTTTGGAAATATCACTAAGGAAAAAGCACCGAAAGTGGAGCTTAAAACATTACCCGCTGGGCTTAAGTACACTTTCCTCATGGACGATTCCTACCCACTGATAGTTAACGCAACCCTCACTGAAAAGGAGCTTGCTCTATTATTGGACAAACTGCGCAAGCATAGAAAAGTACTTGGATTCTCTTTAGATGACATTCCAGGCATATCTCCTGACCTTTGTATGCACAAGATTCACCTAGTGGACGAATCCATGTCATCGGTAGAACATCAGAGACGACTAAACCCAAATCTCCAGGAAGTCGTAAAGAAGGAGATCATTAAATTGCTGGATGCAGGGATAATTTATCCGATTTCCGATAGTAATTGGGTAAGTCCAGTCCACGTAGTACCAAAGAAGGGAGGTATTACAGTCGTTAAAAACGAAAAAGATGAACTAATCCCGACGAGGACTGTGACCGGACACCGGATGTGCATTGATTATAGGAAACTGAACTCCGCAACGCGGAATGATCATTTTCCTTTACCCTTCATCGACCAAATGTTGGAAAGATTAGCAAATCACCAATATTATTGTTTTCTTGATGGATACTCTAGATTTTTCCAAATCCCAATACATCCTGATGATCAAGAAAAGACAACATTCACATTTCCCTATGGAACCTTTGCATATCGGAGGATGCCATTTGGTCTGTGCAACGCACCAGCCACTTTCAAACGTTGTATGATGTCGATTTTCACGGATATGATCGAAAATTTCATTGAAGTATTCATGGACGATTTTTCAGTTTACGGATCGAGTTTAGAATTGTCTCGACAACCTATGCAAGGTTTTAGAGAGATGTGAGGAAAAGAATATGGTCCTAAACTGGGAAAAATGTCATTTCATGGTTAATGACGGAATCCTACTCGGACACAAAGTGTCCGCAGCCGGTATTGAAGTAGACAGAGCAAAAATAGAAGTATGATGAGTCTACCGCCACCAAATAACGTAAAGGATATCAGAAGCTTCCTAGGACACGCTAGATTTTATAGGATATTTATAGAGGATTTTAGCAAGATAGCCAGACCACTGACTATTCTCCTTTGTAAGGACACTAAATTTGATTTCACCCCAGAATGCCAGCAAGCATTTGAAAAGATCAAGAAAGCACTGATAACTGCCCCCGTCGTACAAGCACCCGACTGGAATCTTCCATTCGAGATAATGTGCGATGCGAGCGATTTCACTGTAGGAGCGGTTTTAGGGAAACGAAAAGATAAGAAGCTACATGCCATCTATTACGCCAGTCGAACTCTGGACGACGCTCAGAGAAACTATGGAACGACCGAAAAAGAACTACTTGCAGTAGTTTACGCTTTCGAAAAATTTCGTAACTATCTAGTGGGCTCAAAAGTCATCGTTCACACTGATCATGCAACTATTAAGTATCTTATGCAAAAGAAAGACGCGAAACCACGACTCATCCGCTGGATACTCCTTCTCCAAGAATTCGATATGGAAATAAAAGATAAGCGGGGAGTAGACAATGGTGTCGCGGATCATCTTTCCCGAATAAGAATAGATGACAAAGTCCCTATTAATGATTTCATACCGACCGAAAATGTGTACTTAACAGATTCATCATTCAACGGCCAGATACAAGTCTCCAACGAATTTGCATCGACCGTTGATACTGGAAGTGCCGATTCTGGAGACCTGACACCGATCGATGGACAATCAGTTGAATCGATCGATACATGTGATACTACGTCGATCGATGGAGACGATGACATTGACTTACGTAACATCACGTTTAAGATCAACATCGATACGACCGTAAATGTAGCAGGCCAAACGATCGCTAATAGACATAACATCCCTCCGAATGGAAACATTACGCACGAAACGCACGCTGTCGAAAAGCGATTCTGCGAAAGACCTTGGTATGCTGACATAGTAAACTATCTCGCCGCAGACGTCGAACCTGAAGAACTTAAACATTACGACATGAAAAAGTTCTTCAGAGAAGTAAGGAGGTATCATTGGGATGAACCTTACCTTTACAAATGATCCGCCGACGGAATATTTCGACGATGCGTAGCTGAAACAGAGATTTCCGACATCATCTACCACTGCCATGGATCCGAATATGCTGGACGTTTTGCAACCTTTAAAATGGTTTGAAAAATTCTCCAAGCTTGATTCTGGTGGCCTACGATGTTCCGCGACGTTCACGCCTTTATTTTCAAGTGCGACAGATGCCAACGTCGAGGAAAAATCAGCAAAAGACATGAAACAAAAGTTTTTCTTTGAAGTAGAAGACTTAGATTGCTGGGGTATAGACTTCAAGGGTCCTTTCCCTACTTCTTACGGAAACCGTTACATTCTAGTCGCTGTCGACTGCGTTTCAAAATGGGTTGAGGCAATCGCTTCGCCCACTAACGATGCCTTTGTTGTTATCAAACTTTTCAAGAGCATCATTTTCCCAAGAATTGGCGTCCCTCAGGTAGTTATAAGCGATGGTGGAACTCATTTCATCCACAAATTTTTTGAGAATCTACTCAAAAAGAACGGAGTTCACCAAAGAGTTGCAACACCCTACCATCCGCAAACAAGTGGGCAAGTCGAAGTTTCTAACAGACATATCAAAGCAATTTTAGAAAAGACATTAGGCGCCCACCAGGAAGGATTGGTCTAGGAAGTTGGATAATGCACTATGGGCTTATCGAACAGCTTTTAAAACACTGCTAGGAACAACTCCATTTCACTTACTCTACGGTAAATCTTGCCACTTACCAGTTGAGTTAGAGCATAAAGCAGCCTGGGCTACTAAATTACTAAATTTAGACATAACGACGGCTGCAGAACGGAGACTCATCCAGCTAAATGAACTGGAAGAAATAAGGCATCTGGCCTATGAGAACTCCAAGTTATATAAAGAGAGAACAAAAGATTATCATGACAAACACATTATTTCGCGGCATTTCACCCCGAATGATCAAGTCCTCTTATATAACTCTCGTTTGAATATATTTCCTGGGAAATTCCGATCTCGTTGGTCAGGCCCTTTTACTGTCATAGCGGCCAACTCAAATGGAACCGTTACCCTTGTGAACGAAAAAGGAGTAGAATTCACGCTAAACGGTCAACGAGTCAAACATTATTGGGTCAAGCCCCCAAATTATAAACCGCTCCGGTTAAGTATACCTAATCCCGCCGAAGAAACCGGATCGGTAAATCATACTCAATAATTTTCAAATAACGCTGAGAGGGAGGCAACCCACTATTAGAATTTCATTTACCATGCTTTTAGAATCAAATTTTTTAGTTATTGATCAATAAAGAAATATCGAGGGCGAACTGCCTTAAGTCGATCCGAGCCGTTTCTCCTCCACAATCGCAAAACACAACCGAAACCCCAAAACCTCTCTCTCTCTCTCTCTCTCTCTCGATTCTTCACGGAATTCTCCCGTTTTTTGCCTCATTCGATTCGAAATCTTCCCTCTATCTCGATTTCACTCTCCAATCTTTAAGGTATAACCCTTTGATTTTTAGATTTTTATAGAGAAAAAAGTTTCACCCAAATTTTGGCTAGAAATCAGTAGATAGGTTTGTTTTTAATCATTTTGAGTTGTTAGGATTGTTAGATTAGAGGTTTTTGAGTATTAGAACTAGGATTTACACTATATACTTGCGATTTGGATTGTTGAGATTCTTGCAGGTTTCGCGACTCGATATCGATCGACATCGAGCTTGCTCTGTCGATCGATACGTACATCTTAACCGGATCCAGAAGAACATGAAATCGACCATTATCGATCGATATCAATCGATTTACATCAGTCGATATCGATGAACTTAACGGATGGCTGATTCTCGTTTTCTTTCCTCCTTTTTGCAGATGGCGACTCGAGCTGCACAGAGGGAGAGGCGAACCAAACGGAAGGTCGATCAACATGGCGCCTCCAGCAGTCATCCTCCACCATCTTTTTCCTCTTCGGAAAGGGAAGATGAGTGCGACCCTTGGCCACGTAGGGCTGGGGAACGGATTACGATATACCAGCGTTTCACCAACCTGAAACGCGCTGCTAAGAGTCCCGAGTTCCTGCGTCGTCCTGTGAGTAAGGATTGGGACAACTACGACAGCCTGTTCTACAATTCATGGATTAATGTGGAGGTCGCTCCCACACGTATCATCGACCCCGCCACTACCAGACGCCTAGGGATCGACAAGGATCTTGGCGAGATGCTCATCCAGCTTGGATTCGGGACCATTGTCTCCCAAGCCTATAACCTCAATCCTGAGCTAGTCCGGCAGTTCATGGCCACAGTTTGGTTTGAGTATAGGAACCAGCCATCGAGTGTTTCTTGTGATGGTGTTCTGTCTTTCTTCGCTAGGGGCGTCCGGTACTACGTCACTGTCCCCGAGCTCTGCACGATCTACGGCTTTGGGAACGAGACTGCCACCTCCAGCACCATCTCAGCCTTTCCAGAGGTTAAGGAGTTCTGCAGATCTTTGGCACAGGTCCCTGGAGTTCAGCCTCGGTGCTTCAGACCGACATCCGCCACCCGACCCTCCGGTACTTCATGAGGATCCTTTCCGCCACTCTGCTCTGCAAGATGGAGCCCAACAAGGTGCGGATCTACGAGCTTACACTGCTGTACCATGGGCTTGACGGACTGGTCGATCTGACATTCATATACCTGGAGTGCCACATGGCTACACCCAACTTGGGTGCTGTCTTCGCTGAGCATCTAGTCAGCTTGAAGACAAAGCCTTTCTCCGGTGGCAAAGGGAGGAAGAAGGAGACGGTAGGGAGTCTGCTGACACCGATCTTCCAGCACTGTGGGATCCGTTTTGACGAGGATGACGTGGACACTTCCCGACACTATCTGGACGCAGAGCATCTGCGTAACAGCCAGTGGATGGACAGGGATCTCCTTTGGGCTTTCAGGACTCCAGCTGGTGCACACCGGTTCCGCCTGCCTCATCCATAGACGACTCTTTTTGCGGGTAACCTCGACATGCTCCATTTCCAGCCAGACCCGGCTTTAGTGCTCGCTCCAGCCCCCCCCCCCCCAGCGTCGCGACACAGGAGTCCGCAGTGCCAGCACCTCCTGCGCTTCATCATCAGCTTCCCTGCCCCCGTTCCCAGATCTCTCAGGGATGGAGACAGGAGAGGAGCAGGTCTACAGGAGAGGAGTGTTGGATGCTCTTCTTGCCATCTGGTCCCGCGTCTCGAGATGCCGCTGCTCGAGCCGAGCTAGCACTTCAGCTTTTGACCCATCCGCAGCAGGTTCTTCCCCGCAGCCTGGTCAGGGTGACGAGGGTGGTGAGGAGGATGACGACGACGAGGGCAGTGAGGGCTGATTCATTTTCCCGTATTTCTATCCTTTTATCTCGTACTACTATGTTTTAACTTTTATTTTCAGACTTGTAGGATTTTTATTCGTACCTTTTATTTTATGACTATGCCCGCTACTATTTCATTATCTAACTATTTGTGTGTTTTGAGAATGTCTAACATAGCTAACATAAACTACATAACTCATAGATGTTGAGTTTGATGATTGACAGCACAAATAGGCGACGGCACTTTATCGATCGATATATATATCACCTTGTGTCGATCGATATGTAAAGGTTGAGGTACGATTATTCCTACTAACATGAACATATTTGCTACATTATTTTTCATTTCCTCTTAGACTAATAACACTGGGGACAGTGTTGTCTAAGTCTGGGAGGGGGGGGGTATCTACTAACATTTTTATTTTTATATTTTACTTTTATTTTTATTTTTACTTCCGTTTTATAAAAAAAAAATAATAATAAAAAAAGAGAGAGACAAAATGTGTTTTACTAAGAAGGAAGTAATGATTATATTCAGACTTGTTACCTAACCACTTCTTAGCACCACTCTTAGATTTGTCAGTTACAGAAGGTACTAGACACTAAAGCGGATCACCTGTTAGCTATGATAACACTTGTTGACAATGTATGGAAGAACCAAAGCCGATTTCCAACCTAACCTGACATCTACTGCTTGTCTTGGGGCTTGGTATACAAGGGATCGGAATCCTCCTACAAGTCTGGAAGGTAAAAGTCTCAAAATTTTTTGTTTCCTTCTCTCCTTCCTTCAGCATCCTCAGAAAATAAAAGACGATATGATTTCCTGAGAGGCAGAGGGAGAGGTACATTACCTATGACCCCACTATTCTAAATCAAAGGAATGATCAAAGCGAGGGAGAGGTACATTACCTATGACCCCACTATTCGCTTACACTTTGTCAAGGAAGATCAATAAGATGAACATTAGTTGTTCATTGGAATTGATATATAGACCAAAAAAAAAGAAAAAAAAAAAGAAGAGAAAAGAAAGAAAGAGTTGGGATTCAGAGAAGAGGGATAAAGAGAGAAAGGGAACCAGGATGAGAATGCCTGAAACTTGTTTGAGTTGAATCCAAGTGTTCCTTGATCGATACTCCCAAGGTAAAGCCTACACCTTTATTTTATGCATAAATGAGATCGACAGAGGGGATAGAAAAACAGGATCATTAAGTTGTTGACTAGTTGAATTTGGTTGCTAAGCTAGGATATTGTGTAATGTATTTCTGGAAATTGATAGATATCTGATGTGGCTTGCAATAAGTAGAGAGGTGATGGTCCTAAGTCTAGAATTGTAAGAGCTTCCGCCTTTCAAACCTTTTCTAGACCAATGTTCTATTATTTGCTTGAGTACAAAGCAAAAGGATAAGTCTGGGGGAGTTGATATATCATGGATTTTACCCGTTTTCAGCCATGATTTATATATGTTTTTGGAAACAAAAGGATACTTTTAGTATCTTTTTAGAGCTTTTACAGGTTCAGGTACTAACTGGTGTAAAACATGCATTTTGGAGCTAAAATGGAGACTTTATGAAGATATGAGCAAAACGATGTTTAAGTTATCGACCGATGCACATTTGAGAGCAATCGGCCGATAGATGATTACTCGTATCGATCGATAGATGACAATTTACATCGATCGATACATAAGTTATCCAAGCGATTAAATGAAGATTAGATGCCCTAATTGCTTCACAAGAGTCTTAATAACTTACACACTAAGTCCCTGGCCGCCTGTTAGGCTATATTAAGAGGGTTTTGTACTAGTTTAGGTAGACAACTTTGGAGACCCTTTTAGACCTAATTAGGAGAAGCATCTAGCTACACTTTGAGAAGAGTTTGATGGAGAGAGAGATCTGAACTACAATTCCAGAGAAGATCTTGAACTCCCTTTTTACTTATTGTTTCTTTTTATTATTATCTTAAAGTATTATTCAGACCATCATGACTTTGTCTCTCATGAATATGTTTCAGTAGTCTCTCTTGTTAGATTTAGGTTTCTCATTAAGGTTGACTCATGCATTGAATTGAACCATTATTAGAGTGTTTAAAATATAGTTCTCAACCTAGTTATCATTGAATGCTAAGGTCAAGGATTGATCACCCTTGCCTCTGATTTTAGGATCAATTTGGAAAAGCGATAGCTTGGCAAATACCATAAGTCTAAGTAAATTTAATGAAACTAGATAATCCATTCAAATAAACCTGTACCACTCGCTGGATGCGATATCGATCGACGAGACGATAGTCGTGTCGACCGATATAGCGGCATTAACATCGATCGATAGTTTCGACAGAAACATCGATCGATATTCCCTTCAGGTTATCGGACGATAGTTCTAACCCGAAATCCAGTAGAGTTAATCCTTAAATTCCTTAAGAGTTTGAATCTAGAACTATGAATAATAAAAACCCTTTACAATTTGCATGTATGTCATACCTGAGAAAATACCTAAGTTTAACTATCTTGTTTCTTCTTAACAAACCAATCAATCAATCAAGCATTTACTTGCTATCTTTTAATTCACTGTTTAAAATCTTATTGTCTAGCTTTATTTTGAAGACTTAATAATCTGTTGTGTAATTCTAGAGTCCTTGTGGATTTGATCCCTAAGTACTACGATTGAACCTCTTATTTGAGAGAGTAATTCACTCCTTAGGGTTAAACATTTGAGTGATATCATGCTTCATCACTTCTGGCCCATCTTGCATCCATCTTTATAATTGTGTCTGCGATGTTCTGAAATCTCTCATTAAGACTCTCAATGGTGATGCTGTTCCATTGAACCTGATCATAGACATATCCTGTAAGTTCTCTCAATGTCTTGTTTGTTGATTCGGATCTAAGTAATTCTAACAGCTCTTCTTATCCTTGTACGGACTCGGTATCGGTCGCTGCGACTGCTGTGGTGTTGATCGTTTCTGGTGTAGGCTCATCGATCGATTCGACATTATTCTTATCGCTCGATGATGAAGTTTCAGGTCGACAAGCGAGTCTTGTCTGAATTGTCCTGACTTCCTTCTAGAACAATTTTGTTCCTGAGTGTAGTCCACTGATGTTGTTGTTGAAAGGAAGAATATGTCATTTATATGAGGCATATTTTCATAGTTTATTTCATTTCGTACATAAATAATCATATAGATTTAGGTTTAGACATCTTTAAGATCCATATTGCATTCATAAGTTTTTCTCATGTGTTGGAGTGTCCTATTGAGCTTTTGGAGGTGTTTAGAGACATTTGTGATGCGAAAGGGTGAAAGATGAACATGGATTGAGACCTTAAAGATATCTTTTGAATCTCATATTTTGAGAAGACATGGGAAATTGAGTTATGTTTCTAATGGAAGTGTTTCAAGTCATTTGGAGCTTTATTGAAGGAGTTAAGATCAATCTACTGTAGCGACCCCTCGGAGCGACCACAAGCACTCGCTGTGTCTAGAGCGACCTGTTGCAGCGGGTGGATACACCCGCTCGACATATGAAGCTTTGGGGCAATGCCAGATCGACCATTGGCAGCGGGGTGAGGAACCCGCTCGGAAAGGAGACAATTTCACAGCGACTAGTGGCAGTGGGTCACGCCACCCGCTCTGTGTTATCATTTGGTCGATTTTCACATGTTTAATGGGCTTTCTCAGACTTGTTATGAAACCCATTAAACGCTATCCTAGTCTGCTATTAAAACATTTTTTTCTTGTAGTGGATTAACACCTAAAATACTACATTGATTTGCATTAAGGAGTAAAAACCCTTATCAAATTTGGTGTCGTTGCCATTTCTGAGTTGTTTATTGACATTGAGATTTAGTCATTGCTTGAGACTAAATTATATTTACTTGCTTTGAACTCTTCTTCTTTGTCTATCTTGCTTGGTTGATTGATAGGTGTATGAACCTGAGGAGTTGAGGAGCTGCAAACCTCTTACCTGAAGTTCAAGAGATACAAGTCCTAGAGAGAGAATTACTAAGAAAGAGAAGAGAAGAAGAGAGGCTAGCCTATTTAAAAAAGTTGAGACTAGAGATGGAGAGAAACAATAATTTGCCTCAAGATGAGGCTGTCCTTCCTCAAGAAGGCATTGATCAAGGAGCTGCCAACCTTAGACCAAACCAAAACCAGCGCCAGCCAAGGAGTATTGGTGCTTATGATGAGCCTCACATCCATGGGAGTAGGATGGGAATTAGATATCTGGTTTCATTCAAAAGAACCTTGAAGGCTTTGGTGAAGCATGGGAGAGGTTTAATGGCTTCATCACTCAGTGTCCTCATCTTGGTTTCAGTGTTCTACAGAGGAGTCATGCCAAAGTATAAGAGCATGCTAAACATTGCTAGCAATGGTTTCTTCTAGAGCTTGTGGAGAACATGGTCAAGAGTGACTCAATTTACAGTGATGAGTGGAACAAGAGGTGTGTTTCATCAACGCAAATGGCTCTTGGTATAGGAAAGAACCGAACTGCCACTACCAAAACCATTACTATCAAAACCTCACTACAACAATCAACAAGGTGGTTACCAAGGAAGCCAGTCTACACCAAGCCAAGATAACCCTTCTCCCTCTCTTACTTAAGAGGCGGACACTGAAGCCATGTTGAGAACCATCTTAGCTGCTCCGCAGAGGCAAGAGAAGCATATTGGAACTAAGCTGAGAAATCTCAACACAAACATTGATGGTGCTTATGGGGAGCTAAACAACAAATTTAAAGCCTTGGAGAACCAGTTCTCTTCAATGACATCAACCTCTCATAGATCAGGGAAGAACCATTGCAATGTTGTACTCTCATCTACTGTCCCAAGACAGAAGTGTTTGATCATGTGTGTGACGTTGATGAGATAGAAAGATTGTTGTATGGCTCTGAACTTGTGCTGGTTGAGAAACAGATTTTGGACATGGCTGATGTTTAGATTGTGGAGAAGACTAAGGCTAAGGTCGTGGACAGTGGTGAGCTCCAAACTGTGGGGAAAGTTGAGGCCAAGGTTGATCAGAATGATAAGGCAAAGGTTGTGAAACAAGCTGCGAAAAAGGCTGAGGTTCTGGTTGGTAATGAAGCTGTCCAGAAGTTGAAAGAGGTTGGGCTTGAAGGATCTAAAGGGCTCCCTTTTCCAAAGAGGGTCATCATCAAAGCTCAAAAGAAGGTGCTGATCTCCAAGTTTAGGAAAGAGTTGAGTGACGTTGGAGTCCAACTTCCAAAGATCTCAAACATGCAAGAAACTTGTGACCAAATGATCCTCATACAAGACATCTTGGCTCACAAAGAAGATGTGGCAAAGCTTCTTGACATCTCTTTCTTTTTGTTGGACCCTAAACCTCCACCAAAGTCTCTTCCCAAGCTTGAAAATCAAGGGAAGTTCATATTGCCTTGGTCTCTTGGTGATTTCAAAGTAGATGATGCTCTTGTGGATAGTGGAGCTTGTGTGAATGTGATATCCTTGGAGATGGTGAAGAGTTTAGGGATCAAAGGCATGGAGCCAAACAACTCATCCCTCATGTTTGGAGACTTTTCTTCAACAACGCCTATTTGTCTCATCAAGGACTTTCCTCCGAAGATTGGGTCTTGCACCATTCCCATAGACCCCACTGTTCTTTATATGGTAAGCAAGAGGAGAATGCCCTTGCTCTTAGGCACGCCCTTCCTTGCTACTGCGGGGGCTTGCATTGACTTCCTAAACAAGATGGTGGTCCTCCACAATATCAACAAGGAAGTCTCCTATCCAATCAAGTCACCAATTTTGAATGGAGGTTATTGTGGAACAATTTTGAAAGATGCATTGGTTGTTAAGGAGGAATAAGTTCTTGATGAAGGTTCCTCAAAGAAGAGTTGTGTAGAGCACTTGGGAGATGCTACCAAGGAGGAGGTGAGTGAAGATACTGAGGCTACTCAAACAAAGAAGAAGATCAAAGCTCTTGCATCTCTAAAGCTTGCCAAGCTGCCACACACTCTCACAATCCACCCTTTAAAGCTAAAGGATTGAGCCATTGATTATAAGATCAAGTGCAAGGGAAGGTTGAAGACGTTCTTAAGCACACGGGCCATTATCTCTCCTCAACTCAAGGCTGATCTACTCAAGATCCAAGAGCTCCTTACACACGTCCTCACCATAACCCTTGAGGTGGGAAGGATCTTCCTTCTCAATAAGTAAAGAAAGGTAGTCAAGCTAAGAGAATTTAAACAAGCTCACTTGGGAGGAATTTCCATGATTACCCTTGTATATATTGCTTCTCTTAGGTGTTAAATAAGGCCAGGAAACAGTTTGGGGGTCTCTTCAATATGCCTAAAGGTCATGCCCAAACACCAATAGCCACAACACTGCCCATTCCCTCTTGAGGTATCACTCCAACCATTCCTTGTATATACTATTACTGTGTGATTAAGTTTGGAGGAGGTGCCAAGTATTTGATCATGTTTTCTTTGTTGATTTTGATTCTCATGCATTGCATTGTACATACATATATGCATAGAAAAATCCAAAAAATTGAATAATTTTTAAAAAGAAACAAAAACAAGCATTTAGGTTGCATCATAAAATCTTTAAGATTGAGTCTAGGAGCATTTAGATTGGATTCATCCATTGGGAGCTGGCCTAATAAGGAAACACACGCTTAGAACTCAAAATTACCCTAGCTGAGCATAGAAAGTAGCCTAAGCATCTCTTGAAAAGCTTGCATGCTTCGAGACTTGAAAACTCTTCTTGAAACTTGTTGCTTGTGTGAGATTGACATTCTCCTTTAAACAAACTCCAAATGAACTTAAATCTGAATGAACTTAATCTTTCTTGCTTATGGGAACTTGCATACTTGATCATGGGTCATACACATTTGGGTTTCACTTATCCTTCATACCACTCTTTACAAAATTCAAATGGCACTCTTAACCCTTAAACTCTTACCATTCTTTGAAGCCTAAATCATATTACTTGTGTGAGTTCTCTTTTGATAGCTTTTCATGTGCAAAAACTTGAGAGTATTAGGGGTGACATTGGTTGTTCTCATCTCAGGCTAGTAGGACCTCTTGAGAGCTAGCAATTAGGATGAGAAGTTTGGTATTGTGATGCAAAAGAGGTTATCTTGGGTCTTGGGGTATTAGATCAGTGAAAAGAATGAACTAAAGAAAATAAAACCATTAGGGAT
This sequence comes from Eruca vesicaria subsp. sativa, assembly GCA_932364175.1. Lineage (NCBI taxonomy): Eukaryota > Viridiplantae > Streptophyta > Magnoliopsida > Brassicales > Brassicaceae > Eruca > Eruca vesicaria. Next base: position 123,927 of record CAKOAT010938487.1, read on the forward strand.
CAAAAGAAAAAAAAAAGCTCTTGAGTTTTAAAATAAGAAATCCCTTTTTGCTTATAAAAAAAAAGAAACAAAAAGAGTCTAGAAAAGACTTGGGGAACGCATAATAAAAAAAAAGAATAGAGATTAAGTAAAAAGTGAAAAAAAAGTCCTTAGTTGGTTCAAAACAAAAGAAAAGAGAAAGAGTTCATTAGTGAGAAAAAAAGAGACAGATCTTAATGTTTTTGGGATAGATGAGTTTGAGATTTACACCAATGAAAAGCGTAGAGTTTAAAGATGTCTATGAAAACGGTAGATTGATAAGAACAATCAGTGTATGTATAAGTTGCTCCCTTTCTTAGATAGGTTTTTCATAATGATCAAGCTTATATTTTTGAGTGTAAGCCACTAAAAAGAAATGTATTAAAACCCCTCTTCTTTTTTCATTTAGCCATTTCACTTACCAAACCAAATGATTGAGATCAAGTTTCCATTTGCAAGAACTCACTGATATACCATGATTTTGACCCGCTTTTAGCCATGGTATTGATATGTTTTTATGAGTTTTATTTATGTTTTGGAGTCTATTAGGTATGTTTTCAGGTTCAGGAGCACTTTGGAGTAAAATGATGATTTACGTTCCCTTTTGGAGCTTAAAGGAGAGTTTTCCGAGATGACTATGAAGATCAGACAATAAGGATACATATCAGTCGATACACACCCTGTGTAATCGATCGATGACGCTTCTATTGAAGATGAAGTCGAGATACTCCATCGATTGATGTACACCATGTACCATCAATCGATATGATGCATGGAGAACAAGTTCAACTTGGCCGACTTGAAGCCCAAGTCTTCCCAATATTACAATAATGCCCCTGAAGAGTTTTTAACCTAATGGAACTCTTATTTATAGTTTTTGCCATTGTGTTTGGGTAGACATGCTTTTATGTTTTTCATGCTTTTTGATACCTTTTGTACTTGAAAAGCTTTGCATACTTTTCTTGTTACTTTGTTATATTCTATAGAGTATTTCTTTTCATCTTAATTTCTTAAAGGTTATAGAATTCTAGATTTAGAGGAAACACACAAAGAGATTTGTTGTTCCAAGAACCAAAAGTTCGATCCTCTAATCTATGAGTTTCTATTATTACCTAGTTGTTATGAATCTCTCAGTTATGTCTGAGTAGATCTCTTTGCTAGATTTAGGGTTCAAATAGTTATGAGGGATTAGCCCCAACTATGGAATGTTGAATTGTTGATATTCATTATCCAAATGAACCCTAATGCTTACTCTAGAGTAGCTACCTAGAGTATGATCATGGATGTGATTCAAGTTGTTAGTAATTGTCCTGAAATCATATGGCATGAGCTTAGATCCTCTAGGGTTGTGCGAGAGCTGGTCTATGATCTTGATTAACACAGTTTTGATTCGATCTTATGCTATATCGATCGATACTCCTATAGAGTCATCGATCGACAGCAACCCATATCATCTGATATCTCTGTCAAAACATCGGTCAATATTGCTGGCAATAATATCAATGGATGTGTCTATTTAGCGACTGCTATTAGATCTATCTAAGAATCAAAGTTCTCATATATCTTGCAAGCAATTCATTAAAACATCTATAGCATTATAATCTTGATTATCTGAATAGCAACCTTGAATCTAACTACTTTCTTTTATTGTTTCAAACCTAAACCTATTCTCTTAAGCAACTTACCATTGCTTACAAAACTGCAATTTTACTATTTTAAACCTATTCAACCTAGCATAATCATTTAGGATTATATCTATTGTGTTCCTTAGTTCCCTGTGGATTCGATCCCTAAGTACTACAACTGAACCTCTTATTTGAGAGAGTAATTCACTTCTTAGGGTTAAACATTTGAGTGATATCAAATTAGGCGCCGTTGCCGGGGAACTTTGATAACATTAGATTTAATCTGATTAGGTCTAGGTTATTTTTCTTTTATTTTTTAATTATCTTCTGACACCAAAAATTTTTCTTGTCTTTTTCAGGTACATGCCCAGCAGTACTAGAAGCAACAAGAACAAAAACCTTTTGTACTCAGAAGATGCTCACGGCTTGGAACGTAGCATCCACAAAGACCTACGCTCCTCATCGATCGACATCAACACATCCCTGTCAACCGATACTTGCGTACCTCAGTCGACCGAGACACCTTCAACGTCGACCGATACTCTCACCATCACATCGCTCGACATCAACAACCGTTCGTCGACCGATACCTTTCATCCGACATCGATCGATATACCTCATCTTACATCGATCGATACTAACCAGCGAGACATGGTAGCGCCTATTATTCTCACTACCGATGAGAATGGAGACCTGCGTGATCGAGATGGTCACCTGTGTAATGCAGCAGGTCAGAAGCTGAACGCTCAGAAGGAGATCATACCTGAGCAAGAGACTGCACCTACAGACATCCTTCAACCTGTAGAAGAGGCTAACCAAGCTTGATCTTTGGCTGACTACAACCGTTCAGATCAGTTCTATTCCAACCGATCAGCCATCCGCCCCCCTGCTATTCAGAGAGGAGATTTCGAGCTTAAGCCGCAGTACTACACCCTTATAGGACAAATAACCTTCGGTGGGTTGTCCAATGAGCATCCTATGGACCATCTGGAGAGGTTCGAGGATCTCATAACCTTCATAAAAGCCAATGGAGTCCCTCAAGACTATCTTCTCTGCAAGCTTAAGTACTCTCTATCTGGAGAAGCTTTGCAGTGGCTTAGACAACTACCACCAGGTTCTGTCACAACCTGGAGTGACATCAAGAACGCATTCCTGCGTAATTTCTTTGATGAGTCACGCGCTGAAGAATTGAGGAAAAAGATTGGTACGTTCACTCAGAATTCTGAAGAGTCATTCAAAGATGCATGGAACAGATTCAAGTCCTACCAAAGAGATTGCCCACATTTTAACAAAGTGCAACTTCTTTGCACTTTCTACAGAGGCATCACATTGGACTATCAGAGAGCTCTTGATACAGCTAGTGAAGGCAACTTCAACACCAGGAATCCACAAGAGGCTATGAAGCTCATTGATAATTTAGCGTCCAGCAACAGCACTAAGAACTTCATGAAGACAAAAGCTACATCATTCTTTGGGAATCAATGAAGTACAAGCACAGCTGGATACCATTTAGAAGTTGATAAACAAGCAAATCTGTTCAGTGGAGGATGCAGAAACTGCAGGTGAAGATTATATAGAAGAAGATGTGAACTGGGTCAGTGGAGCTGGTTTTCAGAGGTCTGGTAACCAAGGAGGATACATAAACTACACAAGCCAGAGAAGCAACTTCCATTCACAGAAGCCCAACACCTTCAGCAGCAGCAACCCCAACAACAATAGGAGCTATGGAAACTCATTCTACTCCAACCCACACCCACCCACCCAAGATACTAAACTGGAAGAAATGCTTGACAAGGTCCTTGAGAGTCAGCAGAAACTCCAGACATACTTCAATGGGAATATCGACTCCGTCTACAACACACTCCAAAAAGAGCTAAATGGTTTAAACACCCATATGAAGAAGCTGGATACTCAGGTGTTTCAGACAGTAGAAGCCCAAAGGAAGCAGGAGCTTGCCAACAACAATAACATCAATGCCATCCTGGATGATGATTTTTGGCAAGAAGTAGTAGAAGAGATTCAGCAATCTGATGATGAAAGAGACTTCGTTCTCGACTACTATCGATAGATATCACCCCGTGATCATCGACCGATACGTTCCCATGTACATCGATCGATTGAATTTGATGAGTGTCGATCGATGGACTTAGACGAGTGCCCGTACGAGTGCAGTACCGTCCAGACTATGACTCACGAAGCCTTCGCAGCACGTCACCCACATCCGCCCGTCCCTGTCAAGATCGAACTGAAAGACATCGACCGACATGATTACCATCCTATCGATCGACAGGAAGACCATGCTATCGACCGACGCATTCCAGTCAGTGTCGCCCAATACACGGTACCCCACCGCCGAGTGCAACTCCCCAAGATAGATGGTGCACGTATTGACACATTCCGAGAGCGATATTACGCTACTTGAAGCCCTCAGAAAGCAATCTTTGAGAGACCCACAGATATCTTTGAGTCCATGGAGATAGAAAAGGAAACTACTCGAAGAGTTCTCAGAAAAAGGAAAGAGAAGATAGCGAAGCATTATAAAAGGGAAGCTAATGAGAAAGAATTGTCAAGCTTCAGAAAAAGAGTACTCAGAATACCTAAAGAGAAACCTTTTGAAGAAGCCTACTTTTCACATAGATTGTGGATGTTTTTCAGAGAAACAAGAGAGACAGAAGAAGACATAAGGAGGATGTTTCATCAAGTCAGAGACAGTCTTAAGGAGAAGACCACACTGGAGAAGAAGAGCGACCCAGGGAAGTTCACAATACCATGTTCTATCAGAGGTGTTGAGTTCCCTAGTGCCCTATGTGATACAGGATTTGGAGTCAGCATCCTACCCAAGCTTATGGCAGACCATCTAGGTCTGAAGATCGAGCCTAGTGAAGAATCCTTCATCTTTGTGGATTGTTCTCAGTAGAGCTCTGGAGGAATTGTTAGAAACCTTGACGTACAGATTGGAGAAACCCTAATTCCTACAAACTTCCATGTTCTAGCCAACAAGCTCAACTTCAAGACTTCTATACTACTTGGAAGAGCCTTCTTAGCCACAGTTGGAGCCGTTTGTGATCTCAAAACCAACAAGCTCTGTCTAACACTCATCAACCCTACCATCCACTACAATCCTGTTCCAGTCATCAAGTTTCCAAGAATGAAGAACCCAGCACTCGTAGCAACATGTTTTTTGTGCCCACGAGTATGATTCCATGGCCGAGTATGAAACCGATCCAGATGTATCGACTGACGACAGTCTTGTACCATCGACCGATACCAGCCAGCCCGAATCGACCGATGAATACACATGGTCATCGATCGATACGCTATTCCAGAAGATCGAGGAAGAGTTTCCAGACGGCGATTTTGGCATCAATGATTGGGAATACGATCATTACATGCCCGAGTTAGCTAGCATCACTACTCAAGAGGAGTACGATGCAGATTATGAAGAGGAACGAGCCACATAATATAGATTTCTTCGAGAAGACGAAGTCAGACTTCCTCTCCCATCTTTCATCTTCCGTCCATCGATCGATGAAGACCCTTCTCCATCAACCGATATACCCCAACCCAGATCGCTCAAACGGCGTTTTGAATCAACGAGCAACGAACCTAACTGCGCACAAGTCTATGTCCCACACGAACCACGAGACGGAGATTACTCGATTGGAAGCTGGGTGAGCAGTTATCATGAGAGTTTTGGAGTAGATACAGCACCTATACCATCCACGATCCGACCTAAAGCACCCGTATCGACCGACACGGAGCACCAGCCATCGACCGACATGTTCCTCAACAGATCAACTGATGCACCAGCTCTACCATCGATCGATACCACATCAACACCATCCGAGGTACAAACACATACTTTCGATTTTACTTCACTAATTCCGGATGCATATGGTATTTTCAGGGATCCAGAAAGTCATGCACGAGCACTAGATGGAAGAATCATTCCGATATCCCAAGAAGACGTTGTAGACATCCTTCAGATGGCCAATGGACCAGTCAACTCCTACACCCAACCATCCCGCTACCGTAACGATCAGCACCAATTTCAGCGAGCATCGACCGATGCATGGCAACGAGCATCGACCGATGCATGGCAACGAGCATCGACCGATATACAACGCGAGTTTGGGAAGAGAGCTTTCAAACACGGAGTTCGTCGTTTCTCCTGGGAAAAGAAAGACGAATTTGGTGTCTACAGAGATGAAGCTGGTTATGCCAAAGAGGTTAATGGAGATATCATCCATATCTACAAAGAAGACATTGAGAAGCTACTGAAAAGAGCCTCACTATTTGGGCGCTCTTGTTTCTGCTTACCAGAGCATGCTGAACAATATGCTAAAGGAGTTCCAGATTGCAAGCTCTACACAGAAGCAGAGATCACCAACATGCTGAATGAGAGAACCAGTGAACACAACTGGGAAAAAGCAGGATTAGGCCTAGAACAAGAGAAAGTCATATCAAGACTTCTAGGAGAACTACTATGGATTACGTCTAGCAATGGAGAAGCCATACAAGAAGAAGTCAACATATTGCGTGCACAACTCGAATCTCAGAGATGACCATCGACCGATGCAGCACCATCAACATTGATCGACACAACCTTTGACGCACCTATCGAGAGTCACTTACAGAGGCTATCGATCGATGACTCACCCAGTCCATTGATCGATACAAGCGCACCAGACTACTGTACCAGAGAAGAACTCGAAGAAGCCACAAGAGATATCTACAGATCTATTGAATTTTGTGGAGACGAAGATTACAGATTACTAGACGAGTATTGGTTCCTAGTACAAAGTGACGTTCAAGGATTACAGTGCACAGTGGATGATATTCAGAAGGAGGTAGCCAATATTCAAAGACAGCTCGCCAGCCGACCTGACTCATCCCCATCGATCGATGAAGCCCACCACACATCGACCGATATGCAACCTCCAGAATCGACCAACGAGACCCCACACCACGACACCACGCAGCTGAATGCAGAACACATCTATAACATGCTTGGACATCATCAGTACAGCATTGCCAGCCTAGAAGAGTGGTTAGAAAGGAACTGAAGTGCATGGTTTGAAAGGTAGTATGACCAGAAGCGAGAAAGCCACAAGAAGCTCTTTAACTTCTTGGTTTGAAGAATCACTAGGCAAGGAGGATACTTGTTTCGCAACAAGTACCTGCAACCCACCTCACTAGCCACCATACCTCCGTAGTCAAGCTAAAATGACTTTAAATAAGCGCTGAGTGGGAGGCAACCCACTGTTAGGTATTTTCTTACTTAGTTATGTTTTATTCTTACTTATTACTTTCGTTTTTATTTGTTTTTAGGAACATAGCTACACGATCACTACCTCTATCGACTGATGAGACCC
>CAKOAT010939598.1:0-19164 GCA_932364175.1 Eruca vesicaria subsp. sativa
ATTTAAAAATATATTTTATTGACTTTAATTCTAATTATTTCAAATCAGGTGAACGGTTACGAGCGCGGGAAACCCGATTGCCTCACAACCACGGTGTGGGATGGCCTCATCAGCTATTGGACGTTGCCGGATTCGATCCGAACGTCCAATACAAACTCCGGGAACCGCATGGCCACGGACGAGCATGGCAACACGAAGACACTTCACACCACGGGCCGAAAGCCTCACGGGGGAGTTCGTCTAGACATGGTATTTTTTTATAACTATTAATTTTTTTACTTTATTTTAATATTCTAATATTCTAAATTAATATTTAATTTAAAAAAAAGGCTAAAGAGACAGGAGTTCTTCCATCTCTGAAAGACCTTTACGAGCGGACCCACCGGAGGAAGAGTGGGCAGTTTGTAGATCCTGCTTCCGAGCGGATCTACAACGAGGTTGCTGCCCGAGTTGACGAGCGCCAAACCCAGTTGACTCAGCAGACTGGGGCTCCGGTCGTATTTTCAACTCTTGAAGTGGATAAGATTTACGAGGAGGTAAATAATTTTAATATATTAATTTTTATTATTTATTTAATTTTATTGCTTCGGTTATTAATATTTTAATTTACAGGCCGTTCCGAGGAAAAAGGGCCGTGTTATCGGGATTGGCTCGGTTAACGATGTCCCCGCAGCGACATCGGCTTATGTTCACCAACAAGCCGATGACAATGCGCAGCTGCGGACGAAGTTGCAGGCGACGCAGTCTCATGTGCGTACGCTCACGGATATCCTCGACGTTGTGGCGCTTGGAAACCCGCAACTGGCGGAAGTGTTGCGTCAGAGACGGGAAAGCGGAGCCCTTCCATCCCAAGAGCCTCCACTATCTCAGTCACAGCCGGCATCCAACACTGGAGACGACTTCGTGAACCAATTTCAAGACCAGCATCCTTTTTAGTTTTTTTTTAGTTTTTAATTGTATATTATGAATTTTAAAACTTATTAATTGTATATTATTTAGTTATTTATAAATATTTTTTATTTATTTTTTTAATTTTTTTTAATATATATAATTTTAATTTATAAATATTTTTTTTAAATAGGAAAAAATTGTTTCGAAGTAAAATCCTCGTAACAGTTTCGAAGTAAATTCGTCGTAAACTTTCCTAGCAAGTTCCTCGTGAAGGGTCTACTACGAGTTTACGAGGAAACTGTTTACTATGCCCTTATGAGGAAAGTATACGTGGAGCTTACGAGGAAAAATTTTCCACGGCTTTACAAGGAAACCTTTCCTCGTAAATTAGCTAGGCCTTTACGAGGAAAATAGGCTTTACGATGAACGTCTTTCGACGAAATACGTTTCCTCGTTATTTCCTAGTAAAGGGCCATTTACTAGGAAATAACGAGGAAAACCCGTCCTAGTAAAGGACGTGTTTTCTTGTAGTGATTGTGCTTGAAATTGATTATAAGAATCTCTTTGTGGTATTCAATCGCGACGTTTAGTCTTCTGTCATTATCAATCGAAACTTTATGAGTTACAGATTCATCGTCTTTATTGCCTTCTTAAACCACTCGACTCACATCATTCACTATCTGTCATTCAATGCAAATTTATCTTCTCCAAGGTGGTGTATGTTCTCTTCCTATAAAAAGACTAGTTTCTGTCCTTTGAAAATCCTCTCATTCTGTAAAAACTACAAACAAATCTTATTCTCTGTCAATGGCTAACTTTTCTGTCCTTTTCGATTTTAAGTCAGGTAGATATTACTGTTGAGGTTAGGTTTCTCAGATCTGAGAGCCATGAATGTCAAAGAGGTGACGAGCTAATGGGGGTGGATATGCTCCTACTTGATACAAAGGTGATTCTGATCTTAAACTCATGTTTATAACGTTCAATTATTCCGGCATTTTTTTTGTAACAAAATTATTCCGGCGTTTAATCTCAACATTATCAAACTGTTAGATTTATATGTTTATCATGATTCATGTAGAAGGCGATGGTTGAATGATTAGAATAGTATCAAATTGTTAGATTTATATGCTTATTATTCATGTAAAAGGTGTTTGTTGGTTATGATTCCTTCGTATGTATTTCAGGCGGTAATGTGTCGTTGGTGAAAAATGCAGTGTGTCTTACATCCCTGAAATTAAAGACAATGATGTTCTGAATTTACAAAGGCTTCATGTCTGCAGACTAGGCAGCTTTACCTGTTGTTCACGACGCCAAAAACACAATCTTGAAAATTACAGAGGACAAGGCAGGGCAATCTTCTACTGGTAAGTGGAATATGTAGGACACTCATCAGTTCACCAGAGAACTTAGTCAAGTGTATAGTCGTCAGTTTATGAACCCTTAGAAGCATGTTCAGGGTTTTGTTAAGTTGTTACTTACTTTCTATCTGGAATCCTTTTCTTAACTAATATAGACACTGTGCAAATACTTTTATCACCGTAATGGCGTTGCTGACACTTATTTGATACAAAGGATAAGCAAGTTGGAAGAAGCTGCTCATCTATTAATTTTTTAAATTAGTTATCGCTAACCCCATTACTCTATAGTACAAGGTTGGCATTGTTATGTTCAACTCCTATAGGTGGGCTTGACAACAACTTTTTTTCCCTTGACAACAACTAACTTTGAGCTTCACATAGTACAGGAAAAGCCAAGAGACATTGAGGGTAAAGTTATTGGCTTTTTGCTTCAGTTTCACTCATTCCTTTATAGCATACTAGTATTTGCGCGTGTGCTATGCACGGGTCAATCGATTGTTTCAAAACTTCATTTGATCATTGTATAGTTTTCGATCAAATATTATATGAAGAGTGGGACATAATATAAGAAGTGATGTATTCAAACAAATCTATTGGAAGGGATTAAACAATCAACTATAAAATTATTAAAATATATATGTATATATATATATATATATATTAAAATAATAATAATCAACTTTAGTATTTTAATATATAGATTTATTTGTCTACAATTCAAGAATAACAAATACCTAATTTAATTTACTAAAAATTTTAATGTGATGCGTCAAATAAGTTTCTTGTGTTTAATTGTTTAATATTCTGCGGTTTAAAATAATGATTTCATTAACACTTCATTTTTAATTATGTAGTATATTTTCTTAAGAAACATATTTTCTTAAAAAGCAAATGTTTAAGCAAAATTAACCCACATTACTTATTTTGATTGTTTGTTGGATTTGAAGATTGGAATTCCTAAATTTCAATTGTTTTTATTAACAATATAAAATATTTCTTAAACTATTATTGAAGGCTTTCAAGAAAATTATTGTTTTATCTACACATATTGTAATGTTTTTAGATAGTCGTTAAAACTAATCAGTAAAAACCTGAAATTTCCAAAATTAGTTACAGAGAATTGTACAGAAAAAAAAAATTGAGTTAACATAGGATTTTGGCTAAGACACTTCTACAGCTTGATGCTCAACCAACCATCTAAAGCATTACAGATTTAAAGTCCTACTTTTTTTCTAAAGACTTAAAGTAAATAAAATTATTTTCATCTGAAATTCTAAATGGTCAAGAGGTTTTGCATCGTACCTTTCTAATCCATTCGTTGATGCCTCTTCCAAATCAGCATCAGCTTTGATGATTCTTCAAAATCAGCTTTGATTGTTTCACACGTTTCTGCATCTAATTAAAACAAATTTCAAAACTGAACAATACAAATTTTAATCCATATCTAATACTGACTTTGCAAAATAAGTTTTATATGAACTCCAAAATTACTGTATCATTATCAGTTCCTTCCCTACGCAATTTTAATCTCGACTGCAATATAAAAAACTTTTAAGTATTAATCCAGAAAATGAGTAATACAAATTTCGAACTGGTATAGAAAAAACTATCAAGATCAAAATTGAAAAATTGTAAGAGATGGAGGATAGCTTGTTTTGCTTCGTTAAGCAAATGAAGATTGTAAAAGAGATGTTTTTTTAAATAATGTTAAATTAATTCATCTCAAAAGAATTGGTATAAAGAATGTGATCTAAGGTTTGGTTTTATAAACCTACATGTGATAGAAGCTTGAAAACCATAGTGTTTTTTTTTTGAAAACCATAGTGTTTTTTTTTTTGAAAACCAAAGTATCCTTTTACTCTCGTGACTGAAACCACTTTGACATTCCTTTGTCAAAATGTGTACTCCACCTTCTGGTAAGCGAGATTCTGTTGTCCATGAATTGAATGAGTTGTGCCGGTGATTGAGGAGCTTCTCTGTGACGTCTTCCATTCCTCTCGCTTCAGAATGTAGTGCTGCTTTGAAGACTTAACGCAAAGCAACATAAATAACCCGTAAATAAATTTGTTAGTAAATTAAATTTCTGGTATAACTGAAAAACAGTTATTAAGAAAGAGGTGGAGATCGTAATAAATATTGTGTGTCTTCAATTGAGAAACAATTTCGAGAAAAACTGTATTAATGATGCATTTAATTTTTTTAATAAATTTTGAAGTACAAGCCATGTGGCAGAATTCTATTGACCATGTGACTTGTGCTTTAGTATATAAAGGATTACTTACAACTTATATAGAGTAAATTTATGTGGATCCTCAGGGGTTAACTATATAATATGTTGTTTTAGGTAATTAACCATGAAAAAATTTAGGAAACTTAATTTGACATTTTGTCCGGCTTTGAGGTCTTTTTTGCTGCTGTGTTAGCAAATGTAATTTGTTTGATTCTAATATGGTTTGTGTGTAAATGAGTTTCATATTGTTGGTTCGATGAAATGTTTCATGAGTTAATGGTTTTGAGCTCTTTTATAATTATTTTTAGATGACCGAAGTTACTAATCTTGCACACGTCTTGAATTTTTGCTATTAAATTTGACGTTTAATAAAAAAATATTTTCTGATTTGTAAGTCCCTACTGCATTAGGTACTGCATCATGAAAATACAAGAGTTTAATAATCGAAAGAATCACACGTAGTCATGGGCATTTTATCTGAAACCCAAAAACCGAATTGGAACCGAACTGAAAAAACCGACACCGAAACCGGATCAGATATTACAAAAACGGTTCCTATTTTTCTAAATTCGAAAAACCGAAAATAAACCGGAACCAAACCGAGAACCGAACGGGTATCCGAATATTGTAAATATAATAAAAATATTAATTATTTTTTAGTTTTAATATATATAAAATATAATTTTTAATAATAATATCCAAAAACCCGAATTACCCGAATATTTTCTAGGTTTAACTCAGTTTTTTGGTTCTTTTTTTGTTTTTGAGCTTTAAATCCGAATCAAACCCGAAATATTTCTAATTCGGTTCCACTTTGGGTTTTATAAAAAAATAGAAATCCGACCCGAACCCGATATTACCCGAACCAATCCCATCCAAAAAATTGCCGGTTCCCGAACGGTTCCTAAACACCCCAACCTGAATAATCCGAACTGATCCGAACCGAAAACCCGAATACCCAGCACTAATCACACGCTTAGTAGATACACTCTTAAAAGTATTTTATAAGTTCAGTGGTTGTATTTATCTACTATAATAAAAGGGCCAAATGAAGCCAAATGAGGCTGTCCACGTGTGCAGAAATAATTGGTCAATGAGGGTGTTGAATTTTGCCACATCAGCGTTGGAGTTGGGTTGTGTTTTTTTTTAAAAATTTTTTTTTGATCCGAGTTGGTTTATTTTTCGGCTCATCAAACCTGGTTCCTGAAACCAGCCGACGATGTTCTTCGTCGTTTTCGTCTCTTCCTCTTCGACGGTTTCAATTCTCTAACAAATTGTTCATCAATTCACACTCTAGACCATAACTGTGCAATGAATCCTCCAAAACTCTTCTTTATCACTTCGTTTCGCCTTTCTCCATCTGATAGTCTTTATAAATCTCTTTTTCCCAATTTTATTTTACCAATTGATGGCCACGGAATCATTCCATAAATGCTTCGAAATGGAGTTCATGTTAGAGTTTTTAGGCTTTACCGAAGCTGCAAAGAGAATTCAAACGTCCTCAGTCATGGTGATTACAAAAGCCCAGAGGATTATGATTAGCCAATGGTATGTTCCTTGGATTTTAATTTTTGGTATTCTTTATAGTTTATGTGGAAGTTTGAAGGGTATGTAGATCCTTCCGATCACCATAATTCTTTGTTTTGGTAAGTCTATTCTGAATCCATTTTTTTGCAGATGGTATCAGATCCATGCTACTTCCTCCATTTCATGGCTTTCTTCTCCTACCTTCCAATCCATAGCTCCGCCGCACCATACATTTCTCATCGACTCTTCGACAGAGAAGTTCAAGCCTTTCTAGCATTCCTCATGTTTTCAGCCATAAAGGTTTCAACTTTTCTCTTCACATTTGAATCGAATTCGCTTTAAAAAGTGTAATACTTGATCGATTGTTGATCATAGATGGTTAGGGAGGAAACGTGGGAGGCCTTCGTTGCAGATAGCTTACTCTATGCTAAGATCTTTCTCATTGCGGTTTCGTTGGTTATGGATTCTCGAGTTGCGATCTGGTTCTCTGTTATATTTGCAGGTGGGGTCTTTGTTGACGAATAATAAAAACATAACCTTTGATTTGAATTTTGATCTGAGGAGCCCTTTCAATCTTGCCAAGTTTTGATTTGAATGTTTCGTTTTTGCAGTTGTGTATCTTTTAGCTCAACAGCCAGCGTTTAGCAAGTTAGGTATGCTGAAGATGTCTCGAGTTCGTTGCTCTCTGTAATTTTTTTAGGGAAATCGGAAGTTGGATTTGCTTTAAACGTGTTTGCAGGAACTACGGGAAGCTACACCTATGCAGTTGGAGGATTTGCTATCAGATGGTACCACAACTAAATACTGGTGGGTATGTGTTAACTGGTTTTATCTTCTTCTACTATAGAATGTTGTTGTGATTTTAGATGATAGATTTGAAAAACCAGTAAGTAGTTTCAGGTAACTTGAATAATGTTCTTTCATAGAGCTTACAGATAGCTTCCACTACAATGGCAGCGTGTCAATGAACCTAAATAATTCACATACCCTCTCTTTATTGTCGTGACTAAGTTTTGCCTTTTTTCTTCTTCTATGATGCTCAGTTTATAAGAAATCAAATTGATCTGAAACATAACCAGTTAAACCTGGTTTTATGAATTGTAAAATTAGGTACTTTTATAATGAGAACCTCAAAGTAGTGTTAATGATATTCGAAGTATTTCAATTCAGAGGCATCACCGAATTCTTAAAGACAATATATAGTGGAACGTAAATTACACGACACATGTGCTTTTCGAGGTATATTATTTACATTTTAGACCAACATGTGGTTCCACCATATCACTTATACATTTTAGACCAACAAAAAAAAAAACAGAAATGACAAATCCAGGTTTTTATTTGCTTTACAATTATCATTCATCTTCTTGAAAATATCTAAATAATATACCTCGAAAAGCACATGTGTCGTGTAATACCACTTCTTGTCGTATCTAATGTAATCTTTTCTTTTAATCTTAACTTACGACTTACGTGAACATCAACTTCAACCCATCAAAAACGTACACAATTACATACATACACAAACTATATTAAAGAAACCCGACAACGCATACACAAATCAGAAGACTTGGATAAGCCAAGAAGCATTAAACAAACCCAATCACATACAGTTAAACGATGTACAACGACCAAAATAAAGACAACAAAAAAATGAAAAGAAGAAAAGGATAAATGAAAATGAAAAGAAAGAAAAAAGGAAAAATGAAAATTGACTTACGTCGAAGAATATTAGTGTGGAGAACGGGAAGCAAATACATTACATTCCTTATGCAGTAGCAATAGAATATCAAAATGAAAATCCAAAATTTGAGAAAAAACTTGATGATATATATACATCCAAAATACAATAATAAAGGAACCATCAACAAAATATAGAACAAAAATAAACAGTTTAAAAATATATATCAGATGCTACAAAATAACAAAAACTTACGATAAGTAGTTTCGCAAATCGTTCATACCAGATTAATATGAGAAATATAGAATGAGACAAACAACAGATAAACTCATAAACTTTAAAAATGTTCTTATTTTTAACAGACAAGTATATTTATAAAATAATTTTTAATATATAATATTTTGTCTATAAATTATTAACAAAAAATTACATTATACTAAGTATAAGCAATAGATAGCATATTGCATAATTGCATTGTAACTAACACGAAAAAGTTGAGAAAGATATATTTGTGAAGATGACAAAAAAGAGTTATGAAATCTCACAATTCATGATACATCTGAACAATAGGAATTAAGGCTAACGATATGTCAAAGTTACACGAACAACAACAATACTCTCAATCTAGAAAAATGTTCCTAAGACACCTCCCAATATTTTTGGGTGAAAATTACAGTAAAAAACTCTATAAATTAATGATGCTGAGACTTCAAAAAATTATTAATCAATAAGTTATTAATTCAAAAGAATTTTCTTTTTCAGATTTATATTTTTGAACAATACTTTTAGTGTATAAGATTGAAAAATAGTATTCTATTTGTGATATTATATATTGGTTAAAGTTTATAGATATAAATTTTAACTATTTTTATTATGTTAGTTATGTATTTTATATATGATGATTGCATATCGTAGAATGAAAAAATCACTTTTACATGTAGTTGATAAAATTATAACTAAATTAAAGATAATATTTATTTGGAAGAAAGATAAACAACAATAAGTTTTGTGTATATTATATAAAATTTACATATATGAAAATTATTAATTTATGATATAAATGTGACCATAAATTAATGTAAGTGTTTTCAAAATATTATTATCTTATTGAATTATGTCATATTTTACATCGATCTAATTTGGGATCAGAAAAAATATTAATTTATAGAGTTTCTAATTGTTAAGTTTCACACTGTAAGCACATATTTACCGAGTAATTTCTCAAATTTATTTTAAGGGAAAAACATAAATATAAATAAATTATTTTTAAAACATGTAAGGTAAAAATACGCATTATACAAACAATCTATATCCAAAATCCATAAACTAAATTAAAAGTTGTAATAAGCTTACTTATAAACATGCATATTCCAAAAATAAAATTCTACAAAAATAGTCACCTAGAATGAAGCTTTCATATTAACAAATTATCATGTTAACATTTATACCTCTCTCTGTATGGGATTAAGAAGCGGATAATTTCAAACAACTAATGGCATTAAAGAACGAAAGTTTTGACGTTGACTGTTCACTCGGCTAATCAAAATATAACATGCGATAACAAAGAAATTCATATTGGTAACAAACATTAATGTAAAAATATATAAAGGTTCATTAAAATAAAAGTTCAAGTTAAGTTACCACATACAATATTTTTAAAGTTATAGTTACTCCAATAGCAATAACAAAAATGAATTATGCATTGGGTTGTTAGGAGTTTGAGAGGAAAAACACTAGATAAATTAAAATATAAATATAAAATACTCATATACCTTCAAATAACAAATAGCCCTCAAACCATCATTTTTCTCTTTATGATGTTATGCATACTGAATTTTTTGGATTGCTATATGTACATATTATTTCCAAAAAGTCTTTATTTTACAATTTAAAAATAATAAAAAGATAATAATAAAAATTCACATTGGACCGAAAATCTATAAAATGGAAACAACCCCATAAATACAAAGATATCAAAACAAGACAAATAATAATGCATATAATTTTTTTTAAAATATATATATATAGCACACAATCCGCGCGTAGCGCGGAGAAAATATCTAGTAACTATAAAAACTTTAGCAGTAGCTTCATTAATTAATAAGTATCTCATTATATGCATCTCCGTTTAGCTCATGAGTGACATCGAATGGAGGAAAGTTTCCGAAACCGAACCGAACCGAACCGAACCGAACCAAACCGTCAGTTTTCGGTTAACCAAAATTTTTAAAAAAATTCTAAAATAAACCGAATGAAATTTCGGTTCGGTTCGGTTATCGGTTTATTTTGGTTTTCAATTTTATTTCCGAAATAACCGAATTTTTAAGTTTTCGGTTAACTTTTGTATAATTTTTCCAAAATATTCGGATATTTTCGGTTAAATTCGGTTATTTCGGTTAAATTCAGTTATTTCCGGGATATTCGGTTATTTTTGGTTCGGTTTTTCGGTTATTTTCGGATATTTTCGGTTTTTAACATTTTTAATTTTTTTTTGAAATCGAAAACCGAACCGAACCGAAAACCAAATTAATTTTTAAAACATACCGAACTGAACCGAAATGAAAACCGAACCGAACCGAAAACCGAAAAAACCGGTTCAGTCCGGTTCGGCCCATTCGTTCGGACAAAAATCCCAGGCCTAGAGGAAAGTATCCACCAAAGTTCATGAGGCATTTGACGGTTCATTGGGATGGAGTGAAAGATTTTCTATTTATGCAATCTTATCTCACATAAACCCTGCTTCGGTTAAATAGCCTTCATCTGAAAAGACTGCTATGGCATTTTTAAAAAAAAAAAGCATAGACGTGATATATTTTGAACCATTGGTATTTTGGTTGTTTTATTTGACTGTTTGTTGAGTTTTACTTTTTATTTATTTTCTAAAATTATTTTTTTTCCAATTGATGATAAAATCACACCAAAATTTTCATTATAATTTAAGCTATTTTTATATTATTCATTTATTTATCCGTCCGTAGGGCGGGTTTTGCCTTAGTAAATACATGTGTGGGAACCAAAATTCGCACTGTTGATTTTCGTAAATTTAGGAACGTCAAGTTAACCTAACTTTCTCAAGAGGTCCCGAATATCTGCTAAGCACGCGCCAATCAATCAAAGGTACGAAATAAACAGATGAAAAATATGAGAATCGAAGAAGATAGGAAAGAGATTTCTTATTCTGAATTAGCGTAAGAACGGTACAACGAGGTAAAGCTATGGCCACAAGAGCTGATGGAAAGTTCCCTAGTTTTAGAAACCTAAGACTAAAACCATAGTTGAGACGCAGCTCGATAACAAAAACGGAAAGTTGCCTATTTGTCCTAAGTGCTAAGTTTTTCTGTGTGATGAAAGCTCTGAGTTCGTCTCTCCTTGGTTTCGACCTTGTGCTTATATACTCCTTCTCTAGGCGGTTTAGTCATTCCTTTTTGATGTCTGTTCAAATGTTTATCCTAAGGAGCAACTTACTCTTTCAAATAAGAGATCTATACAATATTTAGGGTATGGAATCCACAAAGAGCTAGGAAACCTATTAAATATAGTCAAACAATAATCTAGGCGAATATAAATAGCAAAAACAGTAAACAGGTAAACATGAAATATTCCAATCAAGCAAGACAATTACTTAATCGAAAATTGAAATAAAGGTTCTTGAAACTAAAATGGAAAAGATACTAGGCTTAGGGTTTTTATTCAGGTATTGGGATTATAATCCTATATGAGCTATTCAGTTGCTTGCAAGATACTATAGAGCATTAACTATCTTAATTAACGAATTCATTTAAACTATCATTAAAATAAATAAGTCTAATGACCTGCTGGTCGTACTTGACAGTGTTGAGCGATTATTTAGTAGGAACATCGGTCGATACACTAAACTCATCATCGATTGATTTCTTGTCGAAATATCGATCGATGAGTCCAGTCAAGCAATACACGCAAGTTAACATAAACTCACTAAAAACTTCTAGATCAAATTATCACTGTATTTCTAGCAAACTTAGCTTAATAAGGATGTGTTCAGGACTATCAGAATTGCTTAAATGTCTCTCATCCAACCTAAGTAATCCAATATTCAATGTTTCTAGTTAGCTACTCTAGAACCATGAGCGTTAGGAACATCCTATTAATGAGTATCACAACTAGCAATCCTATAGTTGGGGCTAATCCCTTTAACCTATTTAAACCCTAAATCCAACAAGTAAACTACTCAGACATAGCCAAGCTGTTCATAACACAAATAGATAAATAAAACTGCATATTATAGATAAAATAGATAGGTAGAAAACACTGGAGTTCCAATCACAAATCTCTCTGATGATCTCTCCAAAACTATAAACCCTAAAACTTTGCTCTGAAAAGAATACAATAAAACTCTCTCTGCCTCTAACACATTGGCAGAGTATATAAACTTAGGTTAAAACTCGTCAGGGGTAAAATCATCATTTGGTGTTGATTGGGCTTCAAGTCAACTTGTCTCGTGAATTGGCTTCTATGTCTTGATAATCGATCGATCATGCAAGGTGCATGTCGATCCATCCGAGTCGCTCTGTGTCAACCTCGTTGTTTGAGGTGAAAATGGTTTAGAAACAATACAAAGAGTGAGATGGGGGCGAACAAAGACGTCCTTTATTAGACCTGAACAAGAGGTTACAAGGAGGTAAGTAAAGAGGCGAACTAGCCGGAGCTCGGAGAGCAGGCCGGAGGAATACAAAGTGGTGAGTATCGGTGAACGTAAGGAAACCTTAGATCTAACCACCTAGTATCTATGAAATCCTAGATCTAGCCGCCTAGTATGTATGTCGAAGTGTCGATCCCCTTTCTCGTTGTTGCTTCTCTCCTTTTATAGACCTTATCTTCATGTTCGCACTAGTTCACCCGAGCCTTGTTGGGCTTTATTCTTGTTGGGCATGTTTAGTAGCCCAGATAAAGCATGCTTCTGCTGACTCCTCTGGAGCGCTCTTAGCCGATATACTAGAGACGCCTCAAGCCGAGCCGTTTCTTAATCGTCTAATGGGCCGAGTACATCGTCATATCGGGCTAAGCCTTTCCATTTGATGGGCCTTGTGGAGGGGTACAACCCATCTCCTACAATAAGTCCCCCCAGTTCACTTGAGAGTGCGCGAGACTCTAAGTGAATTTATAGGTCAGGTTTGATCAAATGATAAAAGTCTAGCACGAATGTGTACTTAGGCGTCACCGTGAGCGAATTTAGTAGCTCGACTAGGACGTCACCTGCTAGGAGCGTGCTTAGCAGTCACCATGGGCGGATCTAGTAGCTCGGCTAGAACGTCGTCTGCGAGAAACGCGTTTAGCAGGCACCATGAGCGGATCTAGTAGCTCGGCCAGAACATCGTCTGATTGACAGATTAAGAAACGCGTTTAGCAGGCACCATGAGCGGATCTAGCAGCTCGGCTAGAACATCGCCTGATTGACAGATTAAGATACGCATTTAGCAGGCACCATGAGCGAGTCTAGTAGCTCGGCTAGAACGTCGTCTGCTAGAAACATGTTTATCATGCACCATGAGAGGATCTAGTAGCTCGGCTAGAACGTCGTCTGGTTGACAGATTAAGAAACGCGTTTAGCAGGCACCATGAGCGGATCTAGTAGCTCGGCTAGAACATCGTCTGATTGACAGATTAAGATACGTGTTTAGCAGGCACCATGAGCGAGTCTAGTAGCTCGGCTAGAACGTCGTATGCTAGGAACGCGTTTAGTAGGTACCATGAGCGTATCTAGTAGCTTGGCTAGAAAGTCGTCTGATTGACCGATTAAGATACGCGTTTAGCACGCACCATGAGCGAGTCTAGTAGCTTGGCTAAGACGTCGTCTGGTAAGAGCGTGTTTAGCAGTCACCGTGAGCGAGTCTAGTAGCTTGGCTAGGACATCGTCTGCTTGGAGCGTGTTTAGTAGTCACCATGAGTGAGTCTAGTAACTCGACTAGGACGTCGTCTGCTAAGAGCGTGTTTAGCAGTTAACGTGAGCGAGTCTAGTAGCTCGGCTGGGACGTCGTCTGCTAAGAGCGTGTTTAGTAGTCACCATGAGCGAGTCTAGTAGCTCGGCTAAGACGTCGTCTGTTAGGAGCGTGTTTAGCAGCCGCCGTGAGCGATTCTAGTAGCTCGGCTAGGACGTCGTCTGCTAGGATGTACTTGGTCGGTTCGTCTCAAAGGATGTACTTGGTCGGTTTGTTGGAGGCAGTGAACTAGACACATTCATGCCTGTGACGATTTAGGCAAGTTTACTTTGAACTTATGCCTAGTAAAAGGCGAGTTTGCTTTAAATTCGTGCTTAGAAAAAGACGAATTTACTAGACTCATGCTGAGACAAAGGCGAGTTTACTGAGAACTCGTGCCTAGTAGAAGGAGAGTTTCTGTAAACTCATGCATATTCAAAGAAAAGTTTTTGTAAACTCGACTAAAAATAAGCGAATCAACCGCAAACTCATGCCTAATAAAAAGCAAGTTCAATTTAAACTTGTGCCTAAAATACATGTTTACCGAGCTATTGCCAACCCGAAGTTTCGTGTTGAGATCGTGCCGGTTTTGACGGTTCTACGGACCACTCTAGCCGCCGTCGTAGATGTTGGTAGTTATTGCTCGATCGATTCCTTTCATGTCTGTCATGGACCAAGCGAAGGTGAACACATTTTCCTTCCTGAATGCGAGCAGTGCTCGTTGCATGTCGTCGGCTAGATATGCACCGACACGCACCGTCTCCAGAACCTCATCTTTCTGAGGGCAAGTTCGAGCGATCGGTTGAGAGACGGAGTTGACTAGGGATGATGAGTGTTGCAGCTTGACTGTGGTGATCAGCAGATCTCGAGCGGCTTGCTGATCCTCGCGTACGGTCTTGATCGTTCTGTCCACCCCATGGAACTTGATGCATTGGTGGTAGGTAGATGGAACTGCCTGCATCGAATGTATCCGTGGGTTTTCGAGAATGACGTGGTAAGGAGCTTTGGTGTTTACCACAGCGAATAACCGTCCGAGTAACTCCGCATGCACAAACTGGGAGACGGATCGTTCCGAGGACGGTTTCTGATGAGCTGTTGAAGCCGGTTAAAGTTTGTGAGGACGATTTCACGTCATTGAAATCGACCCCCATCTTTTCAAGCGTATCACGAAAGATGAGATCGACGGAGCTTCCTGTGTCGATGAGTACTTTGGTTACATCGTACTTACCGATCTCGAGGACGACTAGCAGAGGAACGTTGTTAGGCAAATGGACTCCGTTCAAATCGTCGGGAGAAAAGCTGATTGGCGTGTGGCTCGGTGGCTTCGCGGGCCAACGTCTTGAGGACGCGGCTTGGCGCTGGTAGTCTTTGACGGAGCGGACAAAGTCGCCACAAGGAGGTGAACCACCCATGATGACGTTCAGCTGTGGTTGCGAGGTTACTCGTCGGACGTCTAAGAATGTACGAAGATCTGCAGGGACGTTCTTGTCGCCCGGCCTTGATGGTTCCATGTTATGGGACGAAGTTGACTGCTCTAGCCGTAGATTTGTCGATTTGGAACGGTTTAGCCGCACGCGTAAATCGGCCAGGTTGGCAGAGATCGGTGCTGTTGACGTCACTGCCTGTCATCACCTTTTGCTTGAGAAAGCTCCGCAAGTCGCTCGACGCTAGCGAGTGATCGTCCTTGTTGTCAGACGACAAAGGCTTTTGAGATCATATTACTTCAATACGTTGACGACTTGCCGGTTGCTCCTCTTCTGCTGAAGAAGCTTTGTTGTCCGTGTAATCGGTTTGTCGTCTGCACGACGTTGCTCTCTGCCTTTACCACCGGAATTTCGCTGCGCGCGTTTGTCCTTGTTCTTAGACCAACTCTTGCCGGATTTTGGTTTTGGCTTTGGAGGCTGAAACTTGAAGTTGTTTTTTTCAACCGTTGAGAGAAATTCAGCGTACATCGTCCTACACTCGGTAGTGTCGTGCCCTTTGACGTCATGGTACTTACAGTGTTTGGTGAGGTCAACTCCTTTAGAAGATCCGGCTCCTGAGGTAGCCGGCGGCGCGGGTTGAGCTGGTCCGGCAGGACTAGCTAGACCTTTCAAGGCTGCCATCTCCCGGTTGTACACGTTCCATGGCTCGCCGCGTACTGAGATGCTTGCGACTGGTGTGTTGTTCTCGTCAACAACAAACAGAAGCCCGCTCTTTTGTTGTTTCTTGTCGCCGGAAGCGTGTTGACGCGGCTCCGGCTTTGCGTCGGCGGTCTTGGGCGTTGTCGGCTTTGCTGTGTTATGTTTGCCCATGATTGCTTTCGTGTCTTCCTCCATGCGGATGAAGTTGTGTGAACGAGCAACGGCATCCTGGAGCGTCGTGGAGGTGCTTCGGTATAGGTCCTCTCAGAACTTGGAATCAAGACGGAGGGTGTTCATCAGAGCGTCGACGGCTATGTGGTCAGGGATGTCGATCTTTGAGACGATCGACTTGAAGCAGTCCATAAAGTCTCGGAGACTTTGGTCCTTGGTCTGCTTTAGGTTCCACAAGCTGGCGGCTGTCGCTTCGCGCTTAGTAAACATGATGTCGGTTTTGAGGAAGGCCGACGAGTTCCCTGAAGCTGCTGATGGAGTTCTCCTTGAGGCCTGAGAACCAGGTCAAGGCTTGGTCGTGAAGTGTTTCCACGAACAGCTGACAGTAGGCGGCGTCCTTTTTGTCGTCCGGTAGTCGTGCTCGGGCCATCGCGATGTTGAAAGCTGTCATATGTTCTACAGGATCGCCGCCGGACTTGTATTTCGGAACGCGCAGCTTCTCGATCTTGCGGAAGTTTACACTGGTTAGCGTACTGGTAAATGGGGTACACTCGGTTGAAGCGAGGACACTCTCGATCTGTGGAGCGGCGCTAGTAACCTTGTGAATCGTGGAGCTCATCTGTTGAAGGTTGAGTTTGAGCTCGGCGATTTCACGGATAGTCGTGAGATCTGGGCCGACCTGAGCTGTTTCTGCAGCATGAGGCTCGGTGGGTTCCGACTCTTCCGAGGTGTGGTTGGCTACAAGCGCCGTAGGGTTAGTGTTGAAGAGATGACGTCGGAACGGTTGAGGGTAACTCGTCTGTCCGGCAGAGCTGCTGTTAACGCTGCGGCAAGCGCGGCGAGTTGCACATGAGTCTCCTTTTGGATCTCGTCTTGTCTGGCGAAACGCGCCATAACGGAGCTCATGAAGTCGGGCGGAAGGGGTGTTTCGGGTATGGGAGTCTGAGTCGGCTCCTCCACGGCGGTTCCGGGGACGGTTCCGTCGTCTGGCATGTTTAGATCTGATAACGTTGCTTCGTTCAGAGCCCCACGGTGGGCGCCAAATTGTTTGAGGTGAAAATGGTTTAGAAACAATATAAAGAGTGAGATGGGGGTGAACAAAGACATTCTTTATTAGATCTGAACAAGAGGTTACAAGGAGGTAAGTAAAGAGGCGAACTAGCCGGAGCTCGGAGAGCAGGCCGGAGGAAAAAAAAGTGGTGAGTATCAGTGAACGTAAGGAAACCTTAGATCTAACCACCTAGTATCTATGAAACCCTAGATCTAGCCGCCTAGTATGTATGTCGAAGTGTCGATCCCTTTCTTGTTGTTGCTTCTCCCCTTTTATAGACCTTATCTTCCTGTTCGCCCTAGTTCACCCGAGCCTTGTTGGGCTTTATTCTTGTTGGGCCTGTTTAGTTGCCCGGGTAAAGCATGCTTCTGCTGAATCCTCTGGAGCGCTCTTAGCTGATCTACTAGAGATGCCTCAAGCCAAGCCGTTTCTTAATTGTCTAATGGGCCGAGTACATCGTCATATCGGGCTAAGCCTTTCCATTTGATGGGCCTTGTGGAGGGGTACAACCCATCTCTGTTGGGGTCAAAATCGGTACGACGGAATCAACGGCCGAAACTCCCCGCAGAAATATAAAAGGAATCGTTTTATAAAACCCAAAGAATCGTTTTATAAAACTCAAGAATCGTTTTATAAAACCCGAGGATCGTTTTATAAAACTTGAGAATCGTTTTATAAAACTCGAGGATCGTTTTATAAAACTCGAGAATCGTTTTATAAAACTCGAAGAATCGTTTTATAAAATTCGAGAATTGTTTTATAAAAATCAAAGAATCGTTTTATAAAACTCGAGAATCGTTTTATAAAACTAGAAGAATTGTTTTATAAAACTCGAGAATCGTTTTATAAAACTCGAGGATCATTTTATAAAACTCAAGAAGCCGTTTTATAAAACTCGAAGATCGTTTTATAAAACTCGAGGATCGTTTTATAAAACTCGAGAAGCCGTTTTATAAAACTCGAGAAGCTGTTTTATAAAACTCGAAGATCGTTTTATAAAACTCGAGAAGCCGTTTTATAAAACTTGATGATCGTTTTATAAAACTTGAAGATCTTTTTATAAAACTCGAGAAGCCGTTTTGTAAAACTCGAAGATCGTTTTTATAAAACTCGAGAAGCCGTTTTATAAAACTCGAAGAATCGTTTTATAAAACTCGAAGAATCGTTTTATAAAACTCGAGAATCGTTTTATAAAACTCGAAGAATCGTTCTATAAAACTTGAGAATCGTTTTATAAAACTCGAAGAATCGTTTTATAAAACCCGAAGAATCGTTTTATAAAACTCGAGAATCGTTTTATAAAACTCAAAGAATTGTTTTATAGAACTCGAAGAATCGTTTTACAAAACCTCAAGAAACCAAAACAGCCGTAAAACGCGAACTAAGCCGAGCCGGCTTAGTCCGCCGATGGGCGAACTAGGAGATACTCGACTAGTTCGCCGATGGGCGAACTAGTCCCGTCCCGGCTAGATCGCCATTGGGCGAACTAAGAGGTGCTGACTTTGCCCCACTGGTTCTTTTCGCCTAGTTCGCCATATGGCGACCTAGCCAAGCTGAACTAGCTCGCCGCACGTCGAGCCGACCATCCCGAGCCTCGATTTCCCACATCCTTGATTCAAGGCATACGTCCTTCGACACGATCGTATTCCGAATCACGGTCGAAATGTCTCCCGTTTCGTCTCAATCCGTCCTATCGTTCGAGTTTTACGATAAAAACCGTAAAACTCCGTTTTCCCGAAAAGAACTCGAAGAAATCATATAAAACGGTAACGGTTAATCAAAACACCGAACGTCGCCTAAACTATACGATTTATCCGAGATTCTTCGTTAAGATTATAAAAAAACGCGTTTTTAATAAAAAAACGTCGAGAGAATCGTAAAAAAACGGCATCGGATCAGGAAACGGTCTCGTTAAAGTCGTAAAACGGTTTTTATCGTAAAATGGCCCGAAAGGTCCTAAAACACGATAAAAACCCATTTCGCGACGTTAACGAAATCAAACCCGAAGATACGATAACGCTTTGACGGTCTACTCGCAGACGGAAGATAAAAGGCAAGTTTGAAGATAAATAGAAGATTTCCGCAGAAGAAAAGGAAGGATCGACAGATATGGAAAGTTCCCGAAATATTCGGTTTCGAGCAAAATGGAAAGACTAAAACCGCCTAAGGAGGAGTATA
>CAKOAT010939598.1:19264-46872 GCA_932364175.1 Eruca vesicaria subsp. sativa
TATTCAGAGCTCTCACCACCAAAATTAGCATTTAGGAAATTTTCCGTTTTCGTTATCGAGCTGCGTCTCAGCTAGGGTTTTAGTCTTAGATTGTTAGAACTAGGAATTTGGCCGACGGCTCACGCAGCTAAGGCAACTCTCGTTGTAACCGTTCTTACGCGAATTCGGAATAAGAATCCTTCTTGCTCTCAATCTCGATTTTCTTTTTATATCTTTCAATTTATTCGTATTAATCGCGTTCTTGGTTACTTGTCGTTGGCTTTCACAGAGATCCGGTTCCTCTGGAAAATTAGGGTTTTCCTAAGTTTCCTTATTTAACGGAAATCAACAGGTGTGAATTTCGGTTCCCACAATCTCCTACACTCGTGATCGATTTCAAATCAAACGCTTCTTCCAATTTTCTCCAAAATTCTCCAAAACATCACTTTCTTCCAAAATACTCATGAATTCATAAATATGCTTAAAAATTCCATAATATAATAAATAGTAGTAAAAAGACCAATATACCATGACTAAAAACTTGTTAAAATCATGGTATATCAACTCCCCTAGACTTACCTTTTTGCTTGTCCTCAAGCAAAACAAACATGCAGTCTCTCTGAAAGAGGTTTGAAAAGAATACGGACTCACATATTTAAAAGCTTTGAAATCATGACCTCTATAATACTGCAATCCACATCTAAGAAATTATAATCACAACTTCTTTATGCCATATCCTAGCTTAGCAACCACGTTCATCTAGCCAACAACTTAGCAAATACTATATGACATTCCCCTAAACTAACCTCATTTCTTAACATAAAATAAAAGTGCAGGCTTTACCTTGGGAGTAGCGATCACATGATGCAAGGAAACACAAAAAAGTATCTGGATCTATAGGTAAAAGTTAGTTCCTATCTTTTCTCTCTTCTAAGTTCTCTCTTGAATCAAAATCTCCTTCTGAGGCAAGATTATTGATCAAGACTGGACATGCTTTCATGAAACAAGCCTTAATGGTTGTAGCCACCAAATCCCGATCACTTCCTTTCGACCTATATCCAAGAATTCATATGAAGGGAGTCTTACTGGTTTTTGCCACCAAGTCCCATTCGAATTCTTTATTGGAATCATAATTGAAGCAAGCCTTAATGGTTGTAGCCACCAAGTCCTGTTCTGATTCCTCCTAACTAAAAACCTAATAAACTTAGTACTATTTATGGATTTAGAAAAAAGAAAAAAAAACTACTCTACTAGACTATCTAGGGTCGAAAATAGAGAGAGAAAAGGTGATAAATCTACACAAGACTTTACCTTTCAGACTCGTTTAAAGAATCCGATCCCATGTATACCAAGCCCCAAGACAAGCAGTTGTGTCAGGTTTAGTGTTGGAGGTAGTTTTTGTTCCTTCAAACAATCTAAGCAAGTGTGGATAGCTGATTGGTTGATCCACTTTAGCATCTTTAGTACTATCTGTAATCATGAAATCAAGAATGGTGCGAGAAAGCGGTTGGATAACAAGTATAAATTAAATACGATCATTATCCTTTTTTTGAGCTTAATAAAAAATAGTTTGAAAACAAATTTTTATAATACTCAAAGCAAATAAAACATCAGTAAACCTCCCCCCAGACTTAAATTACACTGTCCAAGTGTAAAGAAAATTAGAGTTATGGCGAAAGAAAAGAAATCATAAGTACTTAATGTAACAAGGAAGAAAAATGAACCTGACCCGGACTAAATAATCGATCGTTGCATGTGGGTATCTGTCAATCGATATCGACTGTCATGCGTCGGTTGATGAGATGGTCATTCGCTTCTCCTTGGATCTGATTTTTCTTTAGATACCTGCAAAAATTGGAAACGAAAAAGAATTAGTAAATGAAAAGAAAACAAAAATAAAAATTACCTAATAGTGGGTTGCCTCCCACTCAGCGCTTTGTGGCTTCATCACTTCTGGCCCATCTTGCATCCAAGATGACTGTGTCTGCAATGTTCTGAAGTCTCTCTTGAAGACTCTCAATGCTGTTGCGGTTCCATTGAACTCTATCATAAACATGTTATGTCAGTTCTCTTAACAACTTATTTCCCTCTGGGACGGACTCGGAATCGGTCGCTGCAACAGGTGTATTGTCGATCGCTTCAGGTAAAACATCATCGATCGACATGAACTTATTGATGTCGATCGATGCTGTAATCTTAGGTCGACAGGCGAGTCTTTTCTGAATTGTTTTTACCTCCTTCTGCAACCAATCTGTTCCTGAATGTAGTCCATTGATGCTGTTGTTGAAAGGGAAGAATATATCATCGCATCTCTTATCAAGCATATCCTCGGTCAGGTTCAGAGCTTTGTAGATCCTCTCAACAATCTGGTCAACCTATGCTCTGGTATAGAAATTCTGTTCTGGTAGTGTCCTCATATCAATCGATTTCCTACGGGTTGTATCGATCGATTGAGGTTTCTTAAAATTCTCCTCAAAAATTCATCCAAATCTTGCTGTAACAAGTCAATCGTCATGCTGAACCAGTTGATGATGTTGGTGAGGTGGTGATCTAGCATGTCAATCCTGGTATCCCATGTAGTTATCTAATCTATTGACGGCTCATCCTGTGCTGCTTCGTTGTTAGCGTCGATCGATGCGTCCTTCGTGGCATCGATCGAATGCACATGCTGTGTCTTAAGACTAGCTAATTCTGCTTCCATCTCTTTCATCTGTGTGGTTAATCCTGTAATGCCTCCTTGCAAAACCACTTATGCTGTATCCTGATGGCTGGTGAGCTTACCCATTGCTTCCTCTTGCCAATCACTCATGCAGCCAATCATCTCGTTGATCTCGTCTTTGGTGTAAAGCTCTAGTTCCCAAACTGGTTCGTGAGTTTTGTTGAGATCGATTGATGTGCATCTCTCCCTGTCAATCGATGGAGAGGTGCATTATACGATCGGTGGTGCTGCTGCTGTATCGGTCGATTGTTGTTGCATTACGCCAAGTTGTTGTTGAAAGAGATTTTCTGGTCCATTGGCCATCTGAATGATATCTGCTATGTCTTTTTTGGATACTTGTAGAATCCTTTCATCCAAAGCTTGTGCATTACCCTCCAGGTCCCTAAAAACACCAAATTCATCTGGTATTAGAAACTTATCAACAGAATATTGTTTAGTTAATGTAAAAGTTGGCGGGTAAGAATCGATCGATTTGTTAGTGTTAGTGTCGATCGATGGTAGACGAGAGGTGGTGATCTTTGGCTGGTTGAATGTTGCACTTGTTGCTTTGCTATGGTGATCTCTGTAATTTGAGCCTCTCTTTCTGTGTCTCCCAAAGGTAGTAGGTACTTGCATCTTGTCTGCTTTTATTGTGTGAGATGTCCTCATGGTTGCAAGACATCTTTTATACTTATTAGGTGCCCTAGGAAAAATTGGAAAGTTGTCAAATTTTCTCAAGTCGGTGATGTTGTGATCGATCGATGCTGGCGTGAGTGAGTCGATCGATTGTTGATGCCGATTTTCCTGATGTGGCTGAGGATCGATTGATGCTGGTACAATCGTGTTGATCGATGTTGTGTGCTTCGTCTTTTTGATGGGTTGAAGGAGTCTTTCTTCGGTGAGAATGGCATGAATTTCTCTGGCATACTCCTCATCATAATCCTCATCATGTTCCTCTCTGTGATCCTCTGAATCTGATATGAATGTTGTATCTATTGCGAAGCTCTCATGGAAACCGCTGTCTGCCCAACTGCCTATGGAATAATCTAGGGCTGCGCACAAATACTTGATTCTCGGCTTGTACTCGCTACTTGACTCGGTTCGGTTTGAAAAAAGAAGTACTTGTTACAAACAAGTAGAGTAGCAAGTAAACGGATTTTATTACTCGCTAGTATAAGTCAAGTAACAAATCATCATGTTCCTCTATGTGATCCTCTGAATCTGATATGAATGCTGTATCTATTGCGAAGCTCTCATGGAAACCGATGTCTGCCCAACTGCCTATGGAATAATCTAGCGCTGCGTACAAATACTTGATACTCGGCTTGTACTCGCTACTTGACACGGTTCGGTTTGAAAAAACAAGTACTTGTTACGAACAAGTCGAGTAGCAAGTAAACGGATTTTATTACTCGCTAGTATAAGTCAAGTATCAAGTTCATTTTATTTTAACTACTTGGTTTATTACTTGATTTGTTACTTGTTATCATTTACTTGTCCCCTTATTTGATATATATTACTTGGTTTATTAAATATTTAATATCCATTTTATTAGTTAATTAAAATTTATGTATTACATTTTCTTTAGTGACCATAATTACTCGTTGTTTGCCTCTTATTCGATACTTGATGGATACATGATCTTTAAAAATTAGTATTTGTTATAATCAAGTTAAGTATCAAGTAATCTATTTAAATTATTGATAAGTATAAAGTAAATATTAAATAAATTAATGATTTGACTTTGTTTTGTTTGTTACTTGTGATGCACAAATGATATACCATGATTTTGACCCGTTTTTGGTCATGGTATTTGTATGTTTTTATGATAATTATATATGTTTTGGAGTCTATTAGGTATGTTTTCAGGTTCAGGAGCATTTTGTAGTAGAGTGATGATTTAGGTGCCTTATGGAGCTTAAAGGAGAGATTTCCAAGATGACTATGAAGATCCGACGATGAGAGACACATATCGATCGATACACACCTTTTGAAATCGATCGATGACGCTTCCGTAGAAGTTGAAGTCGAGATACTCCATCGATCGATGTACACTATGTACCATCGATCGATACATAGCGTGATGAGCAAGATTTACTTGGCCGACTTGAAGCCCAAGTTCTCACCAAATTATAAGATTGCCCTTGACGAGTTTTTAACCTAATTGTCCTCATATTTATAGTTATGCCTATGAGCCCTAGAGAAGAAGAATATATAAGAAAATAATGAGTTTTAGTTTTGTATTATATTTTATACTTAGCAATAAAGTATTTTCTTTTCATCTTATTCTTTTGCTATGACTCACTTGGCTATGTCTGAGTAGATTCTTTTGTTAGATTTAGGGTTCAAATAGTTATAAGGGATTAGCCCCAACTATGGAGTGTTGAGTTGTTATATTCATTATCCAAATGAACCCTAATGCTTCCTCTAGATTAGCTACCTAGAAGTATGATTATGGAGTGACTAATCTAATAGTCATTATCCTGAAATCATTTGGCTAAGCTCAGACTCTATTAGGCACGTGCGATAGGCGGTCTAATAGAAATTCTCGGGTGAACACAGTTTCAATTCGATCCGATGCTATATCGATCAATACTCCTATAGAGTAATCGATCGACGGCAAAACATATCGATCGACACTGCGATAGCAACATCGATCGATACTGTCGGCAATCAGATCAATGGACGAGTCTAACTAGCGACAACTATAGATTTGTCTAAGGATTGAAGTTCTCATATATTTGCAAGCAATTCGTTAAGACATCCATAGATTTATAATCCTGATTTTCTGAATAGTAACCTTGAATCTAGCTACTTTCTTTTACTGTTTTAAAACCCAAAACCCATTGTCCTTAGCAACTTACCATTGCTACCAACTTTTATTTATTGTTTTAAACCTAATCAACCTAGCTTAATCATCTAGGATTATATATTTTGTGACTCTAGTTCCTTGTGGATTTGATCCCTAAGTACTACGATTGAACCTCTTATTTGAGAGAGTAATTAACTCCTTAGGGTTAAACATTTGAGTGATATCAAATTAGGCGCCGTTGCCGGGAACTAAGATTACTATTAGATTTAATCTGATTCAGTCTAGTTTATTTGTTACTTTTTATTTTTCAATCTTTTGACACAAATTTTTTTTCTTTTTCTTTTTGTCTTTTTCAGGTACATGCTCATCAGTACTAGAAGCAACAAGGACAAAAAACTTTTTTACTCAGAAGATCCCAACAATCTGGAACGTAGCATCTGCAAAGACCTACGCTCCACATCGATCGATACCAACACCTCTCTATCGACCGATACGCGCTTTCCGCCGCCGATCAACAACTGTTCGTCGACCGATTACCTCACCATCCCATCGATCGACATCAACAACCGTTCGTTGACCGATACCAACACCACCTCATCGATCGACATCAACAACCGTTCGTCGGCCGATACCTTTCACTTGACATCGATCGATACACCTCACCCTACATCGATCGATACTAACCAGCGAGACATGGTAGCGCCTATGATTCTCATACCCGATGAGAATGGAGACCTGCGTGATCAAGATTGTCACCTGCGAAATGCAGCAGGTCAGAAGCTGAATGATCAGAAGGAGGTCATTCCTGAACAAGAAACTGCAGGCATCATTCAACCTGTAGAAGAGACCAGAACTTTGGCTGACTTCAACCGTCCGGATCAGTTCTATTCAAACCGATCAGCCATCCTCCCTCCTTCTATTCAGAGAGGAGATTTTGAGCTCAAGCCGCAGTACTACACACTTGTAGGACAAATCCCTTTCTGTGGTTTGCCCCATGAGCATCCTATGGACCATCTGGAGAGGTTCGAGGATCTTGTAACCCTAGTCAAAGCAAAAGGAGTCCCTCAAGACTACCTTTTCTGCAAGCTTTTCAAGTACTCTCTATCTGGAAAAGCTTTGCAGTGGCTGAGACAAATACCACTAGGTTCCCTTACCATCTGGAGTGACATCAAGCACGGCTTCCTGCATAATTTCTTTGATGATTCACGCGCTAAAGACTGGAGGAAGAAAATTGCTACATTCACCCAAGACCCTGAAGAGTCATTCAAGAATACTTGGAACATATTCAAATAGCCTTCCCACACCACGGATTCAACAAAGTGCAACTGCTCTGCACTTTCTACAGAGGCATCAGCCCAGATTTCAAGAGAGCCCTTGATACAGCTAGTGATGGCAACTTCACCACCAAGAACCCGCAGAATGCTATCAAGCTAATTGATAACTTGGCTTCCAGCAACAACACAAGGAACTCTGTGACGCAGACTACATCATCCATTGGGAAGGAGTACATCAATGAAGTTCAAGCACAGCTAGACAACATTCAGAAGCTCCTAAACAAGCAGATCTGTTCAGTGGAAGATTCATACATTGTTGAAGAAGATGTCAACTGGATTAGTGGAACTGGTTTTCAGAGATCTGGTAACCAAGGAGGATACATAAACTTCATAGGCCAGAGAAGCAACTTCAACCAGAATTCCCAGAAGCCCAACAACTTCAGCAGCAGCAACCCAAACAACAACAGAAGCTATGGAAGTGCCTTCTACTCAAATCCACACCCACCCACCCAAGATACTAAATTGGAGGAGTTGATAGACAAGATACTTAAGAGTCAGTAGAAGCTCGAGGTAAACTTCAATGGAAAGATCGATTATGTCTACATTTCCTTCACCACGAAGATAGATGCCCTCAGCACCCATGTGAAGAAGCTAGAGACCCAAGTGTTTCAGACAGGAGAAGCACTTAAGAAGCAGGAGTTTGCCCACAACCAGAACATCAATGCCAACCTGGATGATGAATTTTGGCAAGAGGTAGTAGAAGATATCTGATGATGAGAGTGAAAGAGATTTCGCCTACGACTACTATCGATGACGTGGGAGATCGAGGCTCAGGATAATCAGCTCGACGTACGACGTGCCGAGCCGGAACGGTTCAACTCACCGTATCACCAGCTCAACATCGATCGATATCGCCGTTAGTACGTCGATCGATAGACTTTGACGAGTGTCGATCGATAGACTTAGACAAAAACCCTCGCGAGTGCAATTCCGTCAAGATTATGTCTCACGCCGCCTTCGCAACACATTACCCATCCCTGTCATCGATCGACATGATGAACCTGTCATCGATCGACACCAAGACCCTTGTATCGACCGACACACTCCAGCCAATGTCGATCGATACACAGTACCCCAATGCCGAGTGCAGCTTCCTAAGATTGATAGTGCACGTCTTGACGCTTTCCGGGAGCAGTATTGCACCACTAGAAGCCCTACAGCTGCCCTAAAAGAGAGACCCACGGATATCTTTGAGTCCATGGAGGTAGAAAAGGAAACTCAGGGAAGAGTTCTCAGAAAAAGGAAAGAGAAGATACCTAAGCCTTATAAAAGGGAAGCTAATGAGAAGGAGTTGTCAAGCTTCAGAAAAAGAGTCCTCAGAATACCTAAAGAGAAACCTTTTGAAGAAGCCTATTTTTCACACAGATTGTGGATGTTCTTCAGAGAAACCAAGGAGACAAAAGACGACATCAGAGAATATTTCACGAAGTTAGAGATAGTCTAAAGCAGAAGATAAAACTGGAGAAGAAGAGTGATCCAAGGAAGTTCACAATACCTTGTTCCATCAGAGGTGTTGAATTCCCCCGTGCCCTATGTGACACAGGATCTGGAGTTAGCATCTTACCCAAGCTTATGGCAGACCATCTAGGTCTGAAGATAGAGCCTTTTGAAGAAACTTTCATCTTTGTGGATTGTTCTCTGCAAAGCTCTGGAGGCATCGTTCGCAACCTTGAGGTACAGATTGGAGAAACCCTAATTCCTACAGACTTCCATGTCCTTTCCAACAAGCTCAACTTCAAGACTTCTCTATTACTTGGAAGAGCCTTCTTAGCCACAGTTGGAGCCGTTTGTGACCTACAAACCAACAAGCTCTGCCTAACCCTTATCAACCCTTCCATCCATTACAACCCTGTTCCAGTCATCAAGTTTCCAAGGTCAGCAAGCTCAACACTCGTAGCCACCTGTTTCTGTGCCCACGAGTATGATTCTATGGGAGAGTATGAAACCGAAGAAGCAGTATCGACCGATGACAACCCTTCACCATCGACCGATACCAGTGCAGACCCGTCGACCGACAGAACCACATGGTCATCGATCGATAAGGAGTTCCAGAAAATCGAAGACGAGTTTCCAGAAGCCGATCTCAGCATAGATGAGTGGGAAAACGATCATTACATGCCCGAGCTAGCTAGTATCACTACTCAGGAGGAGTATGATGAAGATTATGAGGATGAATGAGCCATAGAGTACCGATTTCTTCGCGAAGATGCAGAACACCCTCCTATCCCGACCTTCCTCCGACGAGCATCGACCGATATGACCCCTAGTCCATCGATCGATATGCCCTATCCCAGATCGCTCAAACGACATTTCGAACTCACAAGCGACACCTACTATGCACCTGTCCATTCCCCACATAAGCCACACGACAGAGATTACGCGATTGGAAGTTGGGCCAGCAGTTATCACGAAAGTTTTGCAGTGGATACAGCACCACTACAACCCGCTATCCAATCCCATGCAGTCCTATTGACCGATATGGAGCACTCTCCATCGATCGATATCAATATCCAACCACCAACCGATCCTGCCACAAAACCATCCGGGGTACAAGCATCTAAATTTGATTTAAATTCACTAATTCCGGATTAGTATGGTATTTTCAGGGATACAGATGGTCATGCACGAGCAATAGATGGAAGAATCATTCCAATCTCCACAGAAGATGTTGCAGACATCCTCCAGATGGCCAATGGACCTATCATCGAAAATGATCCGCAACAAAGAAAACGACCATCGACCGATGCATGGAGACTCGCATCGATCGATATGCACTAGGAATATGGAAAGAGAGCCTTCACCAACGGAGTTCGTCGTTTCTTTTGGGAAAAGAAAGATGAATATGGAGTCTACAGAGATGAATCTGGCCATGCAAGAGCAGTAAACGGAGACATCATCCATGTTACCAAAGAAGACATGGGAAACTTGCTAAAGAGAGCCTCATTATTTGGACGCTCTTGTTTCTGTCTACCAGAGTATGCTGATCAATATGCTAAAGAAGTTCCAGATGGCAAGCTCTACACAGAGGCAGAAGTCACTTATATGCTAGATGGAAGAACCATAGATCACAACTGGGAGATAGCAGGAATGAGACTTGAACATGAGAAGGACCTATCAAGACTTCGAGGTGAACTGCTATGGAATACCACCAGCAATGACTTAGCACGACAAGAAAGAGAAGCCTTACAAGAAGAAGTCAACACCTTGCGCGCACAACTGAGATCTCAGACACAGGCATCAACCGATACAGATCACCCTGCATCGATCGATACACCCGTCCATAACCCGATCGAGCACCACTTACAGAAGCTATCGATCGATGACAAACCCAGTCCATCGATCGATACCCGTGCTCAAGAATTCTGTACCAGAGAAGAACTTGAAGAAACCACAGCCGAGATCTACAAATCCATTGAGGCTTGTGGAGACGAAGATTACAGATTACTAGACAAGTATTGGTTCCCACTACAGAGTGATGTTCGAAGTTTGGAACTTAGAACAGAAGGGATTCAGAAGGAGGTAGAAGATATCCAAAGACAGCTTGCCAGCCGACCTGACCCATCCCCATCGATCGATGACATACCACCTCCATCGACCGATATGAGACCTCCATAATCGACCGACGATCAAACACACCATGACACCACGATGCTGAATGCAGACCACATCTACAACATGCTTGGACATCATCAGTATATCATTGCAAGCTTAGAGGAGTGGTTGGAAAGGATCCAAACTGAAGTTTATGGTTTGAAGACTAGTATGGCCAGAAGCGAGAAAGCCACAAGAAGCTTTTTAACCTCATGGTTTGAAGAATCACAAGACAAGGAGGATACTTGTTTGCCAACAAGTACCTGCAACCCACCTCACTAGCCACCATAATTCCATAGTCAAGCTAACTGACTTTAACCAAGTGCTGAGTGGGAGGCAACCCACTGTTAGGTATTTTACTACTTTTTTTATTTTATTTTTACTTATTATTTTCGTTTTTATTTGTTTTTAGGAAGATAGATACACGATCTCTACCTATCGACCGATACGAACCAGTCGATATCGCTCGACACATCCCTACACGCATCGATCGACGATGGCGACTCAACATCGATCGATATCCATATCGGTCAGGTATATCATTCACAATTTCGATATCAGTTACTCATTTAATTTTTCTTATGCTCTAACTCTGACTGATTATACACCGAGGACAGTGTATGATTTAAGTCTGGGGGGAGATGATTAGTGATGCTACTTTACCTCTTTTTGATCTTATTTATAAAGTTTTCAAAAATTGGTTTTATTGAGTCAAGAAAGGAAATAATTTTCAAAGTCTTACTTTTTATCTTACCACTCTTTAGCACCATTCTTAGATTTGTTGATTGCAGAAAGTACTATAGATGCTAAAGTGGATCACCGATCACCTATGACAACACTTTCATGATTCTGTGGAAGAACCAAAGCTGATTTCCAACCTAACCTGACATCTACTGCTTGTCTTGGGGCTTGGTATACAAGGGATCAGAATCCTCCTGCAAGTCTGGAAGGTAAAAGTCTCAAAAAATTTGGTTTCCTTCTTTCTTTCCTTCGGCATCCCCAGAGAATAAAAGACGATATGATTTCCTGAGAGGCAGAGGGAGAGGTACATTACCTATGACCCCACTATTCTAAATCAAAGGAATGATCAAAGCGAGGGAGAGGTACATTACCTATGACCCCACTATTCGCTTACACTTTGTCAAGAAAGATCAATAAGATGAACATTAGTTGTTCATTGGGATTGATATAAAAAAAAAAAAGAGAAAGGAAAGAAAGAATTGGGATTCAGACAAGGGGGATAAAGAGAGAAAGGGAACCAGGATGAGAATGCCTGAAACTTGTTTGAGTTGAATCCATGTGTTCCTTGATCGATACTCCCAAGGTAAAGCCTACACCTTTATTTTTATGCATAAATGAAATCAGTAGTGGGATAGACAGACAAGGAATGTTTAAGTTAATTGGCTAGATGTATTTGGTTGCTAAGCTAGGATATGGTACAATGTACTTCTGTAGTTGATAAATATGAGATTTGGCTTGCAACAAAGTAAGAGGTGATGATTTTAAAGTTGAGATTTTGATTGAGTCCCTGCTGTTTTTAAACTTCTTTCAAAGACTAACTTAAGATTTGCTTGAGGACAAGCAAAAGGTTACGTCTGGGGTAGTTGATATACCATGATTTTGACCCGTTTTTGGTCATGGTATTGGTATGTTTTTATGATAATTATCTATGTTTTGGAGTCTATTAGGTATGTTTTCAGGTTCAGGAGCATTTTGTAGTAAAGTGATGATTTAGGTGCCTTATGGAGCTTAAAGAAGAGTTTTCCAAGATGACTATGAAGATCCGACAATGAGAGACACATATCGATCGATACACACCTTGTGAAATCGATCGATGACACTTCCGTAGAAGTTGAAGTCGAGTACTCCATCGATCGATGTACACTATGTACCATCGATCGATACAGAGCGTGATGAGCAAGATTTACTTGGCCGACTTGAAGCCCAAGTTCTCACCAAATTACAAGATTGCCCCTGACGTGTTTTTAACCTAATTGTACTCATATTTATAGTTATGCGTATGAGCCCTAGAGAAGAAGAATATATATAAGAAAATAAAGAGTTTTAGTTTTGTATTCTATTCTATACTTAGCAATAAAGTATTTTCTTTTCATCTTATTCTTTTGCTATGACTCACTTGGCTATGTCTGAGTAGATTCATTTGTTAGATTTAGGGTTCAAATAGTTATGAGGGATTAGCCCCAACTAAGGAGTGTTGAGGTGTTATATTCATTATCCACATGAACCCTAATGCTTGCTCTAGATTAGCTACCTAGAAGTATGATTATGGAGTGAATAATCTAATAGTCATTATCCTGAAATCATTTGGCTAAGCTCAGACTCTATTAGGCACGTACAATAGGCGGTCTAATAGAAATTCTAGGGTGAACACAGTTTCAGTTCGATCCGATGCTATATCGATCGATACTCCTATAGAGTAATCGATCGACGGCAAATATATCGATCGACACTGCGATAACAACATCGATCGATACTGTCGGCAATCAGATCAATGGACGAGTCTAACTAGCGACAACTATAGATTTGTCTAAAGATTGAAGTTCTCATATATTTGCAAGCAATTCGTTAAGACATCCATAGATTTATAATCCTGATTTTCTGAATAGTAACCTTGAATCTAGCTACTTTCTTTTACTGTTTTAAAACCCAAAACCCATTCTCCTTAGTAACTTACCATTGCTACCAACTTTTATTTATTGTTTTAAACCTAATCAACGTAGCTTAATCACTTAGGATTATATCTTTTGTGACTCTGGTTCCTTGTGGATTCGATCCCTAAGTACTACGATTGAACCTCTTATTTGAAAGAGTAATTCACTCCTTAGGGTTAAACATTTGAGTGATATCAAGAAATATATATTTTTTATAAATTATAGTAAAATAACTCATTTCTATTACCATTTTCATAAGTACATCAAACATAAGTGCTATATTTATACACGCATCTTGATGTTTTCTCTTTCTTATATAGCCCATTTTCCGTATGACTTAAATACAAGAAACAATGACATATTATTTATATAATAAATTTATTTAACTGTAAATTCTAATGAACTATCAAATAAATTACCAATAATTATGAATGAATTTATAAGTAATTTACAAGTAACAAGTAATAAAATAAGTCAAGTAACTTACAAATCCATCAATGTTTTGTAAGTACTTGAAACTGCAAGTACTTGTTTTTTTGCAAACCAAGTACAAGTCAAAATACTTACTACTCGTATAAGCCAAGCCGAGTACTAAGTATACAAAAAATGCCGAGTACTCGGTTTGTGCCCACCCCTAGAATAATCATCTTGCTTGTTGTTGGTGATCTATAAGGAAAAATCGCTTGTGATTCCATTGCTGTACTGTCTGTCGATTGATGCTTCTGATGTTGCTTCGGTCGCTGGCTGGTTGAGTGAATCGATCGATGTAGTCGAAAGGGTGCCGATCAATGTGGAATAGTCGGTTTCATACTCCGATTCACACTCGCAGGCTGCAATAAATTCAGCTTCTCCAGTCTCTAATAAATTTACCTGTTTCTTGAAAATACGAATTGGGTCATAAAAAACATATGGATCAATCAAAGTAAGACAAAAACTGTTAGTCTTCATGTCGCAAACTGCCCCAACTGTGGCCATAAAAGCTCTTCCCACGAGGAGTGAAGAATTCCAGTTTAACTTGATATCCATGACATGAAAGTCCACATGAACTAGTGCATTACCAACTCTCCACCTCTAGGTCCCTGATTATACCTCCTGAGTTCCTCTCAGAACAATCCACAAAGGTGAATGATTCCTTTGAAGGTTCTACCTTCAGGCCCAAACGGTCTGCCATGACTTTCGTAGGATGCTGACTAATGATCATGTGTCACATAGAGCATGTGGGAACTCAATACCCTTAACTGAACATGGTATTGCAAACTTCCCAAGATCACTCTTCTTCAATGTGATCCTTTGTTTCATCCTTTCCCTAACATGGTGAAACATCTTCCTGATATCCTCCTCAGTTTCCCTAGTCTCTCTGAAGAACATCCACAGTCGGTGGGTATAGTAAACCTCATCAAAATATTTTTCTAGGAGGATTCGGAGAACTCTCTTAGTGAAACCATCCATTTCCTTATCACTTGGTTCCCTCTTGAGATGTTTAGGAAGTTTTTCCTTCCTTCTCTTCAGAGTCTTCTCAGTAGTGGTTCTATCAGTGTCCATATGCTTTGATGTAGGGTCGGGTGGGTTGGTTGATGGTTGTTTGATTGCGTTGATTTGTGATATGTCAATGAGGGTAACTGCACTCGGCACGTGATAATGTCAGATCAATCTATTGAACAAGGTTCCTATCGAT
Source organism: Eruca vesicaria subsp. sativa (assembly GCA_932364175.1). Lineage (NCBI taxonomy): Eukaryota > Viridiplantae > Streptophyta > Magnoliopsida > Brassicales > Brassicaceae > Eruca > Eruca vesicaria. Next base: position 34,026 of record CAKOAT010939598.1, read on the forward strand.
CGTTGACATGTTCTTGTTGTCGATCGATGTCTGGCTCATGATGTCGATCAATGGTGGAGTATGAAGGGTTGGATGGATGTGGGTGTCTTTCTGCAAACTCCACGTGGGTCATGATCCGGATGGCATTGCATGTTTCAGATGATTCAGTAGGCGTCGATCGATTGGAATAGTAACTTTTCGATCGATATCCATCGAACTCGGTCGATCGATAGGGGCTATATGGCATCAATCGATGCGAAAATGTAACCTCAGATCGTGGTAAACTTCCTCCTTAATATCGTCTTCTTCCATTTGCCAGAAATCATCATCCAGTATGACATTGACGTGGTGTCTCATAGCTTCATCCCCCTTTCTTGCCTCCTGACAGCTTCTTCAGTCTGAATTACCTGAGTCTCAACCTTCCTGACCTGAGTACCCAAAGCTTCAGTTTTGGTGTCCAGTTCTTTGTAGATGGAATCTATCTTTCCATTGAATTCTACTGTCACCTTTTGCTGTCCTTCAAGAACCTAATCAAGCATAGCTTCAATCTTGTTCTCCTGAGCCTGTGGTGGTGGGTTCTGGTAGAATAAAGTTCCATACCCTTTGTTGTTGCTGTAGCTGCTGTAGGGTTTCTGAAACAGTGGATTCTAGTTGAAGTTAGTTCTCTGACCATTACCACTGAATTTTCTGCTTCCAAGCTGGTTTCCAGACCTCTGAAATCCAGTTCCTCCAATATAGTTCACATCTGCTAACTCTGAATCTATAGCATCTACACCTTCAGCTAAGCAAACATGTCCCATAAGTAGCTGGTTGACATTTTCCAGCTGAGCTTTTACCTTGTCTGACTGTTCCTTCACAAGGAATGCTACAGATTTCCTTCTTTCAGAATCGGTGTTCCTGATGTTGCTGTTGTTCGCTAAGTTTTCGATAAGCCTCACAGCTTCCTAGAGATTCCTGGTGTTAAAATTCCATCGCTTTCTGTATCCAGACCCATATGATACTTCAAAGCGATTCCTTTAAAGAAAGTACTAAGCAGCTGCACTTCATTGAATCCATGGTGTAGACAGTCGCGCTGGAAGAACTTAAATCTGAGCCAAGAATCCTTAAAGACTCTCCAGGCTTCTGTGTGAAAGTAGCAATACTGCTCCTTAGTTCTCGTCCCTCATTAAAGAAATTGCGCAGGAAAGCATTCTTGATGTCAGCCAAGGATGTAAGAGATCCTGGTGGTAACTACTTGAGCCAATGTGCAACATCTCCAGCAAGTGAGAACTTGAAGAGCTTACACAATAAGTAGTCCTAAGGGACTCCTTTAACTCTGATAGCAGCAACGAGATCTTCGAACCTCTCAAGATGGTCCATAGGATGCTCATGTGGCCACCAACAGTAGGGTATCTGTGCCACAAGCGTGTAGCATTGGGGTTTCGACTCGAAATTCTCCCTATGAACGTCTGGGAGACGAATAGCTGACCTGTTGGCGTAGTACTGATCTGGGTGGTTTTAATCTGCCAAGATCTTTGGTCGAGTGTCCTTCTCAGTATCAGGTTCAGGGATAACATTACCCTGAGTATCCAGTTTCTGACCTGTTGCATTACGCAGATGACCTTCATGGTCATACAAGTTTCTATTAGCGTGTGTGGTTAGAATCAACGGCGCAAACATGTCTCGTGGCTGAGAATCGATCGATGTACGTTGATCGGTGTCGGTCGATGTCAAGTGATCAGAATCGGTTGAAAAACAATGATCTTTGTCGATCGATGATGAAGCGAGGTCGGTTGGGGTTTGACGAGAATAGGTCGACGTAGGTATGTTGGCGTTGATCGATGTGGAATGTTGGTATTTGCGGATCAAACGTTCCAATCTAGCAGGATCTTCTGAAAATAAGAGTTGTTTTTTCCTTGTTACTTCTAGTTATGCTATGCATGCACCTGAAAAGGCAAGAAAAAAAAATTTATCAGAAGATGTCAAAAAAAGAAAAAAAAAATAAAAAGATAAACCTAGAATTAATAGTCTCAATCTAAAGGCTATCATAGCTCCCCGGCAACGGGGCCTAATTTGATGTCTGCTCAAATGTTTATCGTAAGGAGCAACTTACTCTCTCAAATAAGAGATCTATTGCAGTACTTAGGGTATCGAATCCACAAGGAGCTAGGGAACCTATTAAATCTAGTAAAAAATAATCTAGGGAAATATAAATAGCAAAACCAGAAAACAAGTAAACATGAAATATTCCAATCAAGCAAGACAATTACTTAATCGAAAATTGAAATAAAGGTTCTTGAAACTAAAATTGAAAAGATACTAGGCTTAGGGTTTTTATTCAGGTATTGGGATTATAATCATATATGAGCTATTCAGTTGCTTGCAAGATACTATAGAGCATTAACTATCTTAATTTACAAATCCATTTAAACTATCACTAAAATAAATAAGTCTAGTGACCTGCTGGTCGTACTTGACAGTGTTGAGCGATTATTTAGTAGGAACATCGGTCGATACACTAAACTCATCATCGATTGATTTCTTGTCGAAATATCGATCGATGAGTCCAGTCAAGCAATACACGTAAGTTAACATAAACTGACTAAAAACTTCTAGATCAAATTATCACTGTATTTCTAGCAAACTTAGCTTAATAGGGATGTGTTCAGGACTATCAAAATTGCTAAAATGTCTCTAATCCAACCTAAGTAATCCAGTATTCAATGTTTCTAGTTAGCTACCCTAGATCCATGAGCGTTAGGAACATCCTATTAGTGAGTATCACAACTAGCAGTCCTATAGTTGGGGCTAATCCCTTTAACCTATTTAAACACAAAATTCAACAAGTAAACTACTCAGACATAGCCAAGCAATTCATAACACAAATAGATAAATAAAACTGCATATTATAGATAAATAGATAGGTAGAAAACGCTGGAGTTCCAATCAAAAATCTCTCTAATGATCTTCTCTCCAAAACTATAAACCCTAACACTTTCTTGTGAAAAGAATACAATAAAACTCTCTCTGCCTCTAGCACTTTGGCAGAGTATATAAATTTAGGTTAAAACTCTCCAGAGGTAAGATCTTCATTTGGTGATGATTGGGCTTCATGTCAACTTGTCTCGCGAATTGGCTTCTATGTCTTGATAATCGATCGATCATGCAAATCGAACGCTTCTTCCAAGTCGCTCTATGTCGACCTGATGATCGATTTCAAGTCAAACGCTTCTTCCAATTTTCTTCAAAATGCTCCGAAAACATGACTTTCTTCCAAAATACTCATGAACTTATAAATATGCTTAAAAGCTTCCATAGTATAATAAATAGTAGTAAAAACACCAATATACCATGACTAAAAACAAGTTAACATCATATATATCACTTTTCTGACTTGTTTCGTGTCTATCGGAAATCTTCCATTTATCTCGATCTCCATATTTATCGTTGGAAAACTTCTATCTATCTCTAAACTTGACATTTATCTTCTTCCTGCAAATAACGGATAAACCGTCATAATATCTTTGGGCTGGATTTCATCTAAAGTTGTACGTGGGCCTTTATCGGTTTTAGGACCTTTCGGGCCGTTTTGCGCCTTAGCCGTCATCGGATTTTAGACGGGATCGTTCCATGATACGATGCCGTTTTTATAAAAAATCTCGAGTCAATCGTATAGTTTGATAATCTTCGGGGTTCTGTTGAACCGTTGACGTTTTAAACGATTTACTCGAGTCTTTACGCGAAAACAAGTCTTTAACGGTTTTTATCGTAAATTTCCAACGATAAGATGGATCGAGACAAAACAAGAGATGTTCCAATCATGGTTCAGAGTATGATCGATTCGAGGGGCATATGCCTTGTGTCCGGCAGTGCAGATTGTGAGGTTCGGCTTGGCCAGTGCCGGGCCAGACGACTTGGTCATCTCGCCGGTTTGGTGAGCTGGACAGTATGGTCAGCTCGCCAAGACGGCGAGCTGGTTGGGCTCGTACAGCTTGATGGCTTGGAAAGCTGGATGACACGGTCCAGCTCGCCAAGACGGCAAGCTGGATGGTACGGTCCAGCTCGCCAAGAAAATGAGCTGGTTGAGCTTGCCGGCTTGGCGAGCTGGTTTGGCTCGGACAACTCGCCTTCTTGGCGAGCTGGATGACACCGTCCAGCTACCCAAGATGGTGAGCTGGTTTGGCTCGGCCAGCTCGCCGGCTTGGCGAGCTGGATGACACGGTCCAGCTCGGCCAGCTCGCCGGCTTGGCGAGCTGGATGGCACGGTCCAGCTCGCCAAGACAGCGAGCTGGTTTGGCTCGGCCAGCTCGCTGGTTTAGCGAGCTGGATGGTACGGTCCAGTTTGCCAAGATCGCGAGCTGGTTTAGCTCGGCCAGCTCGCCGGATTGGCAAGCTGGTTGGGCTCGGACAGTCTCGCCGCTTCGGCGAGTTGGACGTTGGGGTCGATCTTGTTAAGTTGGCTAGTCGGACAACCATGGTGTTGTTTATTCGATTTCCCGGTGATTTCCATGATGGCGATTGTTAAGTTTACAGAGCTCCTTTTTTCGGAGAATCTTTAGAATTCTCCGCGACACTTTCTCGCACCTTTATAAACCTATTTTGAACTTTGCGAAAAGTTTTGGTCGTTGATTCCGTCGTAACCGATTTTGACCCCAACAGTTAGCTCCCAGCTCGTAAGAATCGCAGAGTTCTTGCGAGCGATTTGAACTTGTTAGGCAAGTTTGGCAGAATTAGATGAATTCCTTACCCACTTCCTCCCACATAATTTAAATTTATCCTAAGGTAGAGAAGTCTCTCCCTTTGTTCTTCTTTCTCACTTTTCCTTTTCCTTTTGACATCTTCGACCATGTTTTCAAAGATGAGAACTCGCTCCGAGACTAACTCCGAACGTTACAGTCTTTGTGGGACTAACTCACAATATTGCGTTGTAGAGCCAAAGGAAGAGTTCGTGATACCTTTGGTTAACATCGAGGAGGTCGATGCGTATCAAGCGGCCGGGGGTGAAGCAAGGTCTGCCAAGCCTGGGACCTGGGTTCCGCCTTCATTCTATGCCAACCGTATTGACGGATGTCCGAGTCTGACCAGTCCCAATGGCCTTGTTTCCATTCGGCGTTTTTGTCGCATTTCAAACTGGGTGAAGTTTTGTCTTCCGATGGCTGGAGAGGATGATGAGACCACCCCTGATGGCTACTTAATGTGCTATGATGTGTTCTTGACGCAGTGTCATTTGTTGTTTATGATTCCGGAGATCGTTGTTCGATTCCTTCATCGTCTTGGGCTGTCAATAAGTCAAATGACTCCGTGCAGCTTACAACAACTCGTTGGGATTCTGGTGCTGAGCTATGAACGATGTATGTCTTGATGCTGACCACTTCGAATGTTTATGAAAGCCCGAGGGGAATTCAGGTAGGGTTCGGTTACGCCTTCGTCGCGACATGTTGATTTTTACTGACTTTACGTCGAACAAGCCTTCTTGGAAGAAACATTTTTTCTATTTTCACATTGATAGTGCATCGGTGGAGGAGAACTGCACCCCTCTTTTAAGGACCAGATGGGGTCGGAAAGGTATCGTGACTCGATTGCGTGCATATTTTGTTTCGAATTTCAATCTCATTTGTTTGCTTTTATCTTTCCAGAGATCAACCCTCTCCCTCCGTTTCTGGAAGGCCTGCTTATTGTTAAGAATTTGCTTCGAAGCGGGGAACACCATTGGGATAGCTTTACTCTGAAGCGTGTCCGCCATGCAATTTCTCTCCATCAATTTCGGTTTCTGCCAACCTCGCCGGTTCCTGATGAATAATAGCCGAGTATGGAAGGCTTTGTCCCGTACGAGTCTCCGACGAGGAGGGATAAGTCAAAGTTTAGTTGACGATAATGCGTCTGATGGTGCTGATTCCACCCCTGATAACATACTCAAAGATTTCCTTGACAGCCAGGCGAATGGGAACGACCGGACATGTACTGATGGATCGTTGAATTCTGATTTTTCAGATGGTGAGCGTGGCCATGTTCGGGAATTTACCAAAGCGTCTGAGCAAGTTAATCGGGTTAGTTTCTCTCTGTTGATATATAAGCAGAAAATTTTGTTTAACCCTTATTGCTTTTTGTAGGGCCTTCTTATTATGAGCCAAGCTCTGAACGCGAGCAACACTGAGGTCCATCTTTCTGAATTTCGTGTGGATTTGTCAGAGAAGAAGGTCGCTCGACTCAAGGAAGAGATTAATGTGAAATCCCTTAAAGCTAAAGAGGGGGCTGAGAGGGAAGTCGCTCGTATGAGGGATGAGTACGAGGCTGATTCTCGTCGTGTCTTGGAAGAGAGAAATCATTGAGATGGTGAGGGTTCGTCACAAGCGGTTTGTAACCTAGTACTCGGGGATCACGGATGCACAAAGGACCACTGGCGACTATCGTGAGTGCCGTGGTGTGGTTGACGGTTTACATCTCACTCAACTCGCGGACTATTCGTACAAGAAGGAGTATGCAAAGCAACAGGCGCGCTTGGACAGGAAAGAGAAGAAGCAGTCCGAGCTTCTTGACTTTGAGGCAAGAATGTGGGTGCAGTGGGACCCCATCGCGGTATCGCCAGACTCGGTTGAAGTCAGGACGGAGATCCCGGACGAGTGTGGCGAAGTCGATCGGCCGGGGGCTGATGCGAATGCTGGCCAGTGCTCGGCGTCCGGGCATTGTGGATCCGAAGAATGAAGATTTTGACGTATTTTGAAGTGTAATCGTTTTATGTTATTGTACTGTTTTTATCGGGACTGGTCGTTGGTGGCTTTGACTCCCTGCCGCTCGGCAGCGTATACCAGAATATGTTTCTATAAATAGCGTTTTTCTAAGTATGAATCTGTTTTAAATGTAGAGGAAAGAGTACGAGTTCTCATCTCGTATCTAACTCTTTGTGTGGATCGTTCTATTCGTTTGCTCGTATCGGAATGTTTCGAATTTTTAGCGAGCACTTAGATGTGAACGAAGAGACATGCCTTTAGGATCTCATTTTATTCCTTGAGACGTTAGAGACCAGTGTGTTGGGTTTAGGCCAAGACCTAGGTTTTCTTTCGGTTTTAAGGCTTTGCGATGACAAATCGGCTTTCGTTTTGCCTGTTGCGAATTTAACCTGATTTCGTACCGGTTTAAAGTCCGCGATAGGTTCTCGGCTTATATGACTTGTCTGGTCGAAATCGAGCATCCCAGCAGGTGCTGACCAAAATTTTGTATTTCTTTTATAGCACGATATTTTATCTTAGTTGGATGTATAAGGACCAGCGGGTCGAATGCGTTTGTTTAAGACAGCAGGCATGCTCGGCGAGGCCAATCGACGAGCGTTTGTGATTTTATAATCGCGGATTGACTTATGAATATTTCTCTAAGACTTTAGGCGACGTCTCGCCGGTTCTTGAGTCTAAGACTGCATATGTCAATAACCAAGGGATTTGCCTCCAACTCGCTTGATTGGCAGGATTCCTACTTTTTTGTCCGTATAGACTGTGCATCCATCGCGGAGGGCTGCATTCCCATATTCCATAATAGATGGGCTAGAAAGGTTATCTTGATCGGATATTTGTTAAGATATGTTATAGTCATGGATGAACAATTTGTTGTTTGAGTTTGAAACTTTATATTTTCAAAAGTTTTCTTGCGAAGTCTCGCTTTTGTTTTCCAAAAATATGTTTTATGTGTAAGATGATCTCAAGTTTTCGAGGATAAGGTTTAGTGTTTTGGGTCGGAGGTCAATCTTTGACCATGTGTCCAAGAATCATTTTTGTAATGGTTTGTTTCGTAAGTGTTTTCTCATTTGGGTGTTTCCTTAATATACCGCTTGAAATATTTGTGGGTTTAAATGATGTTGGATTGTTCTAAAGGCTTATGTGTCGCCCGAGAGATGGTTTTAAAATACTCGGAGTTGGTTTGGTTCATAATAAGCTGATTTCGTAACATTTATGTTTCTAGGTTATATGATAATCGTTTGCTTGTACTTTGGCGTTTTTGAGTAAATCAAAGATTGCTATTGTAGCTGCTAAGTAGTTTGCGAGATGAGATATGCGATTTTCTTGAAATCATATTGTGTCTTCTTATAATCGGAAAAAGTTTTAAAAATATAGAGTACAAGAACGGATATTTAGAATGAAGGAGTATACATATATATACCCACTCCCTCCCCCCTTTTTGCATAGGGGGACATCTGAACTCGTCTTGCGACGAGTTGCCTACGTACCCCTTTTGGGAATCAAACCGTTTCGTAGCTTAATTGTGCCGCAACTGTTATTATTCGACAGCTGACGCTGCGTCGATTGCCTTAGTTGCAGTGACTGCTGCTGGACTGATGAATTCTTTTGTGGTTTTCTCCTCCGGTTGGGCTAGAGCGCTGGGCTCGGAAACTGGTTTGTTTTCTTTGTCTTAAGCCTTTGAAAACGTGGACGATGATGGATCATTCTTTTTAGAAGTATTTTCAGTCTGAGGATCAGTTTCGTGCGGTTGGGCTTAGCCATAGATTTCGTCATGATTTTCCTTAGCTTATGTTTGCCAGGAAGAAAAGTCATGACTTTTTTGACAGCCCCGGATCATCGTGCTTTCGTTCGGAGTCGGAAATTTGATGCCCAAGTTTTAGGTTGATGGGACTTCTTTCATGGAGTTTATTCAAGGTATTCCCATGATCACGTGATAAATGTCTGGGTGATCGACAACCGCAAAATTGACGATCTTCGTGGCTTCTTTGGCTATGACTGGGAGTTTGATTGATCCGAGAGTCATTGACATTGTGCTAGAAAAACCATTTAATGGTCTCGGCGTTGGTGTGGCGTCGGATAAGTCGTTCATCCTTCTGAGCGTATCATGGAAGATAACGTCGATGGTACTTCCTATGTCCACAAGGACTAGCAATTTCAAAATCCTTTATCACGAGGTCGATTACGAGTGGCTTGCAGTGAGGTTTGTCGATTCCGGCGGTCTTGTATTCGTCCCAAGTGATCATGTCATTCAGGACCTCCGAGATTTCTCATGCAAGCATTTTTCTGTTAGCCTTGAACTGAGAACTTTTCAGTTCATGGTAAAGTGGGTCTTAGTCTGGTGAAACTCGCAGAATGTAGTTTCATAGTAGGTCAAGTTTTGGGTTCACTTGTTTCCCAATGTTCTTCCTTGTTCTGACATGAATTTAATAGCGTAGTTGTGCGCTCTTTGGACGTATTTCCCCTCATGATGGACGTACTTGTCATTACAAGAGGCTTTCCTTTTCGGCTTCTGCTCTGATGCTGTGGTTTTCGAGGATGTCGTCATTTCTTGATATTTTTTTGCGACAGGATTTTCTTCTCTTCTTCGATGACGATGCGCGGCTGCTGGCATGGAGTTAGCCGGGGCTTCTTCCTCGAGTCATGTCATGATCGCGCACTCGACCGGCATTCCACCGCTTCGCCTAGCAGCACGACGCTTTTATTGCTCTCCCACAACCCCGTTTTCACGGTTATAGCCGTTCCATTATGGATAGCTTCCTAGATCGTACGCGGCTTCTCGAGGGATATCAACTTTTGGAACTTCGATTTGTACCAGGGCGTCTTTTTTAGTGCATCGATAGCGACCTTGTCTCTGATTCTGCTAACTCTCGACATCACGATTTTAAATCAGTTCATATAATCACGAAGAGGCTCGTCTTCCTTTTGGAATAAGCTCCAAAGGTTGATGTCAGAGGTTTCCCTATTCATATACATAGAATATTCCGAAGAGAACCAAAGATATTTGGCGAAAAATTCTGGTAGAGTTCCTCTTTAAACAAGAGAACCACTCGAGTGCTGCTCCGTGGAGAATTTTGACGAAGAGGAAGCGATGGATGGCATCTCGTTTGCTATCCTTGAGCTTGGCTCTATCTATCGCGATCTGAAAGGTCTGCAGATGCCCTTTTGGATTGGTTGTTCCGTCATATATAGGGATTTTGATCTTTCCAAGATCAAAAACCCCAATTTTGGTGATACAAGCAGTGAACAGAGTTTTCCGAGCTTATTCAAGGAGTCTGTCAATCTCAGTTGCAGTGCTGGTGTCGTGGTGAGTTTGGGACTTCATTGCTTTTACCTCTACGTCAGTTTGCACGATATTATCTCGGAGATCACACATCTCGTTGAGATCATCACCAATGGTATTCTGAGTTGTTGGTGTTTTCTGAGAGTGTTTCGAGTCTGCCCTCCGCTAACTTTTCCCGTTCTACCCAGAAGGATTTTTATTCTTGTCATGGGTTTATCGAACAAAGAGCTCTCCCGAGTTGCACAGATCCTCCTTCTCCTTGGATACACAGCAGTGTCCTCACCCAAAGGATCATCTTGATCCCTAGGGTCCAAGTTAACCCGTTCAACTTTGTCAGTTCCCGTTTCTCGATCGAGAGGTTGGGGATTGTCTGCGTTTGGCCGTGTTGCGTCAGGGTTCATTTCCTCCAGATTTTGATAAGATGGAACGTTCTGCGCGTTATGTGTGGGAACCGAAATTCACCTACTGTCAAGATTACGTAAATAAGGGAATTTAGAGTAAACCCTAATTTCCCGAGGACCCGGCTATCTACGGAACCGCACAACAACAATCACGAAAACGACAAGTATGAAAAAGATGTAAAAGAAAAAACGAGATTGAGAGCAAGAAGAATCTTATTCCGAATTTGCGTAAGAACGGTACAACAAGAGTAGCCTTAGCTGCGTGAGCCGTCGGCGAGATTCTTAACCCTAGCAATCTAAGACTAAAACCCTAGTTGAGACGCAGCTCGATAACAAAAACGGAAATATTCCTAAATGCTAAGTTTGGTGGTGAAAGCTCTGAAAACTCGTCCCTTGCTTCTGTCCTCTGCCTCTTGCTTATATACTCCCTTCCTAGGCGGTTTAGTCCTTCCATTTTGCCCAGATTCGAGTTTATCGAGAATCTTCCATTTATCTTGATCTTTCCTTTTTTTCCCGCGGAAATCTTCTATTTATCCTCAAACTTGACATTTATCTTCAAACTTGACATTTATCTTCTTTCTGCGAGTAAATCGCTAAATTGTCGTCGTATCTTTGGGCTGGACTTCTTTAAAGTCGCGAGTTGGCTTTTATCGCGTTTTAAGACTTTCCGAGCCGTTCTGCGATAAAATTGTTCTACGACTTTAAACGAGGTCGTTTCCTGATGCGAAGCCGTTTTTATATAAGTTTCTCGAGTTAATTGTATAGTTAGGCAATGTTCGGTGTTTCGTTTAACCGTTTCCGTTTTATACAATTTTTCCGAGTACTTTCGAGAAAACAAGACTTTACGGTTTTTATCGTAAAACTTGAACGATAGGACGGATCAAGACGAAACGAGAGACATTTCGACCATGGTTCGGAACATGATCGTGCTGAAGGACGTATGCCTTGAATCGAGGACGTGGGAGATCGAGGCTCGGGATAATCAGCTCAACGTACGACGTGCCGAACCGGAACGGTTCAGCTTGCCGTACGGCGAGCTAGCTCGATGCCACCTAGCTCGGCCGAACCAGCTCGCGATTTATGGCGGATGCGGTTTTTCACGGTTCTGTGCTTAACTCGGGCGATCGTGTAATCGGCGTTTGTTTCGTTCTTCCGAGATAACAATTTCCAAGTTTTCTGCGGGATTCCTTTGTTTGGAAACTACTTAAAATTTATAAAATGACTTCTCGAGTTTTATAAAACGTATTTTTATTATTATTATTTATTTTTTAATGGAAATTTTGGTCATTGATTCCGTCGTAACGATTTTGACCCCAACAGTTAGCCCTCCAGCTCGTAAGAATCGTGGAGTTCTTGCGGTTTGAACTTGTTCGGTAAGTTTGGTAGAATTAGGCGGAACTTTAATGGCCAAAAGTCCAAAGGTGAATGATATACCATGATTTTGATCCGTTTTTGGTCATGATTTTTATATGTTTTTATAAATATTATCTATGTTTTGGAGTCTATTAGGTATGTTTTCAGGTTCATGAGCATTTTGTAATAAAGTGATGATTTAGGTGCCTTATGGAGCTTAAAGGAGAGTTTTCCAAGTTCACTATGAAGATCCGACATTGAGAGACACATATCGATCGATACACACCTTGTGTAATCGATCGATGACGATTCCGTAGAAGTTGAACTCGAGATACTCCATCGATCGATGTACGCCATGTACCATCGATCGATACAGAGCGTGATGAGCAAGATTTACTTGGCCGACTTGAAGCCCAAGTTCTCACCAAATTACAAGTTTTCCCCTGACGAGTTTTTAACCTAATTGTACTCATATTTATAGTTATGCCTATGAGCCCTAGAAAGACAATCATTAGATCTAATAAGAAAGTTTTGTATTCTATTTCTACTTAGCAATAAAAGTATTTTCTTTTCATCTTATCCTTTTGCTATGAATCTCTTGGCTATGTCTGAGTAGATTCATTTGTTAGATTTGGGGTTCAAATATTTATGAGGGATTAGCCCCAACTATGGATTGTTGAGTTATTATATTCATTATCCAAATGAACCCTAATGCTTACTCTAGACTTGCTACATAGAGTTATGATTATGGAGTGACTAATCTAATAGTCATTTTCCTGAAATCATTTGGCTAAACCCAGACTCTATTAGGCACGATACGACAGCCGGTCTAATAGAAATTCTCGGGTGAACACAGTTTCAATTCGATCTGATACTATGTGGGAACCGAAATCCACACCGTCGATTTTCCGTCAATTATGGAAACTTAGGAAAAACCCTAATTTTCCCGAGGTCCTGGATCTCTGCGGAAATCACTAAAACAAACGAGTTTAAAGGAATATGGATGAACAACAAAGAATAAAGAGATAAGAAATTGTAAGAAAGCTTTTATTGAATAAGAATCGACAACCGTTACAAGTAGAATTGAAGAACTTAGACGTTAAAACGTTCTAAGGATCTGAATTGCT
>CAKOAT010939598.1:52823-73861 GCA_932364175.1 Eruca vesicaria subsp. sativa
TCATCGACTTCTTTTTCTTTTTGGAAGAGATGTCGATCGGCAGATTTTTTCGTTTTAAATCCGCGGCGTAACAAACCTGCGAGGCTCGTCTATTTCCCCATATAGTCTCGATTCCGTTCGGAGTCGGGAACTTGAGACACATGTGGTACGTCGACGGAATCGCTTGCATCGAATTCAACCACGGTGTTCCTACGATTGCATTATAGGACATAGGTCGATCGACGACTTCGAACTCGACGTTTTTCACTATGCTCCCGGCGCGAACTGCCAAGTTGATCGTTCCGAGGGTCATAGTGATTTCTCCCGAGAGTCCTACTAGCGGGCTTACGTTTTCCGCGATTTCAGATAGATCGATTTTCATTCTCTCGAGAGTATTTTTGAAGATGATATCAGCCGAGCCTCCGGTATCGACTAATATTCTCGCGACATCCATATCCTGGATTGTCAGCTCAATAACGAGAAGATCGTTGAGAGGTTTGACCGAATCGATCGTTGCTCTTTTCTCGAACGAGATGACGTCGCCGTTCAGATTAGGCATGTTATTCATCGTTTGTTTTAGCGACTATTGTGTAAGAGAATCCGACCCCCCCTCCTTCTAGTGCCAAACTGTGGGAACCGAAATCCACACCGTCGATTTTCCGTCAATTATGGAAACTTAGGAAAAACCCTAATTTTCCCGAGGTCCTGGATCTCTGCGGAAATCACTAAAACAAACGAGTTTAAAGGAATATGGATGAACAACAAAGAATAAAGAGATAAGAAATTTTAAGAAAGCTTTTATTGAATAAGAATCGACAACCGTTACAAGTAGAATTGAAGAACTTAGACGTTAAAACGTTCTAAGGATCTGAATTGCTAGTCTAAACGCTAAGTCCTAAATTCTAAGCTAGTAGCCGTCTCTTCTAGGTCTGATTTCTGTGTCTGCTTCTGCCCTAGACCTCCTCTTTATATACTCCTCATCTTGGCTATCCGATCTTTCCATTTCGTCCAGATTTGACTTAAACCGGGAACTTTCCATTCTTCTCGATCCTTCCTTTTCTTCTGCGGAAATCTTCTATTTTTCTTCAAATCTTCCTTTTATGTTTAAACTTGACTTTTATTTTCTTTCTGCGAGTAAACCGTCAAAACGTTATCAAATCCGCGGGTTTGATTTCGTTGAAATCGCGAGATGGGTTTTATCGCGTTTTAGGTCCTTCCGGACCGTTTTGCGATAAAAACCGTTTTCCGACTTTTACGGAATCNTTTTATTAAAAACACGTTTTTTACGACTTACTCAGCGTTTTTTATTAAAAGCGCGTTTTTTATGATTTCAACGAGAAATCTCGAATAAATCGTATAGTTTAGGCAATGTTCGGTGTTTCGTTTAACCGTTGCCGTTTTATACGATTTCCTCGAGTTCTTTCCGAGAAAACGAAGTTTTACGGTTTTTATCGTAAAAATCGAACGGTAAGTCGGATCGAGACGAAACGAGAGACATTTCGGCCGTGGTTCAGAAAGCGACCGTGTCGTAAGGTCGAATCGGGGATGCGGGAAATCGAGGCTCCGGGAGGTCCCTAGTTCGCCTGCTGGCGATCTAAGCCTAGCTGGCTTAGATCGCCACCAGGCGAACTAGTCGGGCATGTCTAGTTCGCCTGCTGGCGATCTAAGCCGAGCTGGCTTAGATCGCCAGCAGGCGAACTAGTCGGGAACCTTCTAGTTTGCCTGCTGGCGATCTAAGCCAAGCTGGCTTAGATCGCCAGCAGGCGAACTAATCGGGCTTGTCTAGTTCGCCTGCTGGCGATCTAAGCCAGCTCGGCTTAGTTCGCCAGAAGGCGAACTAGTCGTGACTAGTTCGCGTTCTGCGGCGGTTTCGGTTTTTCGCGGTTTTGCAAAACGAGTCCTCGAGTTTTATAAAACGATCTTTGAGTTTTATAAAACGATCTCTCGAGTTTTTATAAAACGATCTTCGAGTTTTTATAAAACGATCTTCGAGTTTTTATAAAACGATCTCTCGAGTTTTATAAAATGATCTCTCGAGTTTTATAAAACGATCTTCGAGTTTTATAAAACGATCTCTCGAGTTTTATAAAACGATCTCTCGAGTTTTATAAAATGATCTCTCGAGTTTTATAAAACGATCTTCGAGTTTTATAAAACGATCTTCGAGTTTTTATAAAACGATCTTTGAGTTTTTATAAAACGATCTCTCGAGTTTTATAAAATGATCTCTCGAGTTTTATAAAACGATCTCTCGAGTTTTATAAAATGATCTCTCGAGTTTTATAAAACGATCTTCGAGTTTTATAAGACGATCTTCGAGTTTTATAAAACGATCTTCGAGCTTTTATAAAACGATCTCTCGAGTTTTATAAAACGGTATTAATCATTTTATAAAATGATTTTGCGGAAAATAATGGTTCCATCTTTTACAGAAGCTATCGCAGACGTTGATTTCGAGATTACGGTTTTCGACACCAACATACTATAATATCGATTGATATCGATCGACGGCAACATATATCGATCGACACTGCGATAGCAACATCGATCGATACTGTCGGCAATCAGATCAATGGACGAGTCTAATAGCGACAGCTATGGATTTGTCTAAGGATTGAAGTTCTCATATATTTGCAAGCAATTCGTTAAGACATCAATAGATTTATAATCCTGATTTTCTGAATAGTAACCTTGAATCTAACTATTTTCTTTCATTGTTTTCAAACCCAAAACCTATTTTCCTTAGCAACTTACCATTGCTACCAATTTTTATTTATTGTTTTAAACCTTTTCAACCTAGCTTAATCACTTAGGATTATATCTTTTGTGACACTAGTTCCTTGTGGATTCGATCCCTAAGTACTACGATTGAACCTCTTATTTGAGAGAGTAAATCACTAATTAGGGTTAAACATTTGAGTGATATCAAATTAGGCGCCGTTGCCGGGGAACTAAGATCACTATTAGATTTAATCTGATTCAGTCTAGGTTATTTGTTACTTTTTATTTTTCCATCTTTTGACACAAAATTTTTTTTCTTTTTCTTTTTGTCTCTTTCAGGTACATGCCCAGCAGTACTAGAAGCAACAAGGACAAGCAACTTTTGTACTCAGAAGATCCCAACAATCTGGAACGTAGCATCCGCAAAGATCTATGCTCCACATCGATCGATACCAACACCTCTCTATCGACCGATACGCGCTTTCCACCGACGATCAACAACCGTTCATCGACCGATTCCTTCACCATCCCATCGATCGACATCAACAACCGTTCGTTGACCGAGACCAACACCACCTCATCGATCGACATCAACAACCGTTCGTCGACCGATACCCTTCACTTGACATCAATCGATACACCTTGTTGGGGTCAAAATCGGTACGACGGAATTAATAGCCAAAACTTTCCGCAAGAATGCAAAAAGAACAGTTTTATAAAGCTCGAGAATCGTTTTATAAAACTCAAGAAATCGTTTTATAAAACTCGAGAAATCGTTTTATAAAGCTCGAGAATCGTTTTATAAAACTCGAGAAATCGTTTTATAAAGCTCGAGAAATCGTTTTATAAAGCTCGAGAATCGTTTTATAAAACTCGAGAAATCATTTTATAAAGATCGAGAATCGTTTTATAAAACTCGAGAAATCGTTTTATAAAGCTCGAGAATCGTTTTATAAAACTCGAGAAATCGCTTTATAAAAGCTCGAGAATCGTTTTATAAAACTTGAGAAATCACTTTATAAAACTCGAGAATCGTTTTATAAAACTCGACAAATCGTTTTATAAAACTCGAGAAAACCGTTTTATAAAACTCGAGAATCTTTTTATAAAACTCGAGAAATCGTTTTATAAAACTCGAGAATCGTTTTATAAAACTCGAGAGATCGCTTTATAAAACTCGAGAAACCGTTTTATAAAACTCGAGAATCGCTTTATAAAACTCGGGAAATCGTTTTATAAAACTCAAAAAATGTTTTATAAGACTCGAGAAACCGTTTTATAAGACTCGAGAATCGTTTTATAAAACTCGAGAATCGTTTTATAAAACTCGAGAAATCGTTTTATAAAACTCGAGAAATCGTTTTATAAAACTCGAGAATCGTTTTATAAAACTCGAGAAACCGTTTTATAAAACTCGAGAAATCGTTTTATAAAACTCGAGAATCGTTTTATAAAACTCGAAGATCATTTTTATAAAACTCAAAAGTCGTTTTATGAAATCCGAAGATCGGTTTATAAAACTCGAGAATCGTTTTACAAAACCTCAAAAAACGGCAAAAAACCGAAAAATCCGTAAGACGCGAACTAGTCGCAACTAGTTCGCCCATCGGCGAACTAAGCCGGGCCCGGCTTAGTTCGCCGATGGGCGAACTAAGAAACACTCTCTAGTTTGCCCATCGGCGAACTAAGCCGGGCCCGGCTTGGTTCGCCGATGGGCGAACTAAGAGTCACTCTTTAGTTCGCCCATCGGCGAACTAAGCCGGACCCGGCTTAGTTCGCTGATGGGCGAACTAAGAAGCATTCTCTAGTTCGCCCATCGGCGAACTAAGCCGGGCCCGGCTTAGTTCGCCCATCAGCAAACTAAAACATGCATGACTAGTTCGCCCATCAGCGAACTAAGCCGGGCCCGGCTTAGTTCGCCGATGGGCGAANCTAGTTCGCCCATCGGCGAACTAAGCCGGGCCCGGCTTAGTTCGCCCATCAGCAAACTAAAACATGCATGACTAGTTCGCCCATCAGCGAACTAAGCCGGGCCCGGCTTAGTTCGCCGATGGGCGAACTAGAGACGTCCCGGACACTCCGCGTCTCGATTTCCGGCATTCCCGATTCGAAACTTACGTCTTTCGACAAGGTCGCGCTCTAAACCACGGCCGAAATATCTCCCGTTCCATCTCGATCCGACTTACCGTTCGAGTTTTACGATAAAAACCGTAAAACTTCGTTTTCTCGGAAAGAACTCGAGGAAATCGTATAAAACGGCAACGGTTAAATGAAACACCGAACATTGCCTAAACTATACGATTTATTCGAGATTTCTCGTCGAAATCATAAAAAACGCGCTTTTAATAAAAAACGCCGAGTAGGTCATAAAAACGTGTTTTTAATAAAAAGTCGATTAAATCGTAAAACTTTGCGATTAACTCGATAAATTTATTAAAAACGACGTCAGATCAGGAAACGATCCCGTAAAAAGTCGGAAAACGGTTTTTATCGCAAAACGGCGATAAAAACCCATCTCGCGATTTCAACGGAATCAAACCCGCAGATTTGATAAAGTTTTGACGGTTTACTCGCAGAAAGAAAATAAAAGTCAAGTTTAAACATAAAAGGAAGGTTTGAAGAGAAATAGAAGATTTCCGCAGAAGAAAAGGAAGGATCGAGAAGAATGGAAAATTCCCGATTTAGTCAAATCTGGGCGAAATGGAAACATCGGATAGCCAAGACGAGGAGTATATAAAGAGGAGGTCTAGGGCAGAAGCACACACACGAAATTCAGAGCTCTCACCACCAAAACTAGCATTTAGGAATCTTTCCGTTTTTCTGTTAGCGAGCTGCGTCTCGATTAGGGTTTTCTAAGTTCTTACGTTTTCGGCTACTCTTTTTGTACCAGTTCAACGCAGATTCGGAATAAGAACCTCTTTGCTCTCTATTTTTCGTTTATCCTCATTTAAATTCTAAGTTATCGTTTTCTTATTTTCGTTGTGCGGTTCTCGCAGATAGCCGGTTCCTCTTGAAACTTAGGGTTTTCCCGAAGTTTCCTTATTTACGATTTATTTGACAGTAGGGTGAAATCGACTCCCACAGTTTGGCGCTAGAAGGAGGGGGGGTCGGATCTATCTTAGACCGTAACCGCAACATGACCAACGAAGAAACGATGATTGGTGAAAACCAAACTCGCGACGAACGCGACAACGTTGAAACACCGCTACCAAAAGACGCGCCTGCGGCCAACGCTACAAATGCTAACGCCGAGACCGTCGAAAAGATGCTTTCCGAGTTTAACAAAAAATCGGAAGAGCAGGAAAAGCTCATTGGTTCACTCGCAAAACGGCTCGAAACCCTAACCGCGAGAACCAAAGCTATTCGCCCCCGCGGAACTACCAAGATCCGCGGAAGGAGACTCGATTTCGGCGCTCCTACGGATCGTCCTAAAATCGATCAGGGAAACGTGCCGGAAAAGGATTCCGGAAAAGAAAACCCTGACACGACGCTGAACGAATCGGAAAAATCTCCTACTCGCGAACAGGAGACCGAAGGCGACGGCATCGAAAGGGTCAACCTGTAAATGAGCGACCAGGCCGACTCGACAGACGAAGACGCCGACGTTCATCCTAGGAGAAGGAAAACTCGCAGTCCTCAACCGGAGTCGTCTCCCGAACGTTCCTTTACTGGAGACGAAGGGGAACCCGACTTCGCGCGATACGCAAAAACCGCCGAGGAGCGATATCCGGTCACTCGCAGCAAACGCCGACAGGGTCGGAAAACTGCTGGCAATCAGACCGAGATTCGTGATCTCCGCGAATACATTACCAAAACGGCCGCAGCGGTAAAAGCGGTGAAATCTCAGATTCACCACGCGACCAGCGCCGCACCCGAGATCGATCGGCTGCTGTACGAGTCTCGGAAAACGCCCTTCACGGCTCGCATCACCGAGATCAAACTGCCCGATCCCGGAAAGCTTAAGGTGCCAACTTAAGACGGGACAACCGATCCCAAAGCGCACCTGCAAGCGTTCCAGGTCACCATGGGACGAGCCAAGCTCAAGGACCACGAAAAAGACGCAGGTTACTGCCGCCTCTTCGTCGAAAACCTAGAAGGAGCTGCGCTCGAATGGTTCGCCAAACTTAGGAGAAACTCGATCGGAAGTTTGCGTCAACTGGCTTCGGAGTTCCTGAAACAGTACTCGATGTTCATTAACCCGGAGACCTCCGACGCCGATATCTGGAGCTTGGTGCACGAGGAGGACGAATCTCTCCGCGATTTCATGAGTAGATTCAAATTCGTCATGGCTAGGGTTAGCGGGATCAGCGACAAAGCCGCCATCGACGCGTTAAGAAAATTGCTCTGGTATAAATCGGAGTTCCGCAGATGGATAACTCTCGAGAAACCGCGGACGATCCAGGATGCGCTCCATAAGGCCACCGACTTCATAACTATCGAAGAGGAAACTAAAATCCTGTCCGAGAAGCATAAGCCGGCGAAAACATTCGCGAAGGATAACGCGTCCGAGCAGAAGCTGAAAAAGAAAATCTCTCGTAACGACAAATTCGTCCATCGCGAGGGACAGGATTTCCGAGGGGCGCATAACTACGCCGTCAACTCCGGTTCGGAGCAAGGGCGAACTACGGGAAACACGTGGACGAGAAATTTGAATTACGACGAGAATTCTTTCTGCGACCTCCACCAAACACATGGTCATTCCACCGTGAACTGCAAAGTTCTCGACGCAAGACTGGCCGCAAAGTTAGTCGCGGGAGAACTTTCCGAGATATCAAGCGTCAAGGATCTCATCCGCGATTCGGACCGCGTCCCGAAGAATGACAAAAACGCGCAAACCCCGCCTCGGGGAAATCAGTCGGGCGAAAAACGCGGAAGAAGAACAGACGAGAAGGGTAACGACGCTAACCGCCGAAAAATCAACATGATCATCGGCGAATCGCCATACTTTAACGACACCGTCTCGTCAATAAAATCCTACCAACGTAAAGCCGAAACCGGCTCGAGTTGGAAGGTGCCGATGGACGATTCTCCGACAGGAGTAATCNGTCGGGCGAAAAACGCGGAAGAAGAACAGACGAGAAGGGTAACGACGCTAACCGCCGAAAAATCAACATGATCATCGGCGAATCGCCATACTTTAACGACACCGTCTCGTCAATAAAATCCTACCAACGTAAAGCCGAAACCGGCTCGAGTTGGAAGGTGCCGATGGACGATTCTCCGACAGGAGTAATCTCTTTCAACCATGCTGAAACCGGCGGAATCGACCAACCGCATGCCGATCCCCTTGTCATCGATTTGGTGATAAGCGATCTAGATGTTGCGCGAATCCTGGTTGATACTGGAAGCACGGTCAACGTCATCTTCCGCAACACACTAGCACGAATGGGAATCGACCTCTCGGAAGTCGAGCCGATTCCAAAACCGCTGACTAGTTTCTCCGGCGAAACGTCAATGACCTTGGGATCGATCCGACTACCGGTCGTCGCGAGAGAGGTGACGAAAATCGTAAACTTCGCGGTAGTCGACGTCCCGGCTATCTACAACGTGATTATGGGCACGCCTTGGATAAATTCCATGAAGGCGGTTCTGTCCACGTATCACTTAGGCATCAAATTCCCGACGCCTATGGGAGTCGCAGTGATTTGGGGATGCCAAAGACAGTCGCGATCTTGCTTCCTGGCCGAACATAAGCTAAGGCAATTGGCGGTCGCGATCGTGAAACCAAAACGGGCAAAGGTCACACCACCGCCCGCAGAAAACGACCCGAAGCAAGCAACGGCCGAGAAACCAGAAGTTTCCGCACCCATCGCTTCAGCCCAACCGGAGGAGACAATCCCGGACAAAGACATCGATCCCGCGACCGAAGCGAGCGAGAAGTCTACGACAGCCGAGTAAACACACTCGCACAAACTATCAGAACTACGAGATGGCTTGATTTCCGAAAGGAATACGTAGGCAGCTCGCCTAAAGACGAGTTCAGCTATCCCCATTTCCAAAGCGGGTGGGGGGGGGGAGTGGGTGAGTATACGAGTATTCGTATACTCCCAAAATTTTTTACAAAATTTCTTTTAACTTTGTAATCGAAAATTTTTCGAAATTTTTAATAAAGACAAAGTTAGAATATCTCCGCTACCATCAAAAAACGCAAATCCGGAAAAACGCTTCCGCAGTAACAATCACTCAATCGTTTTTACAAAAATTCGCATATCAAAATATTTTCGGAAAGAACGGGCGAGACGTCCCCTAAATTCTCGAAGAAAAATATTTCCCCACAGTCCGTCCGCGACTATAAAAACACGAACGCTCGGCGATTGGCCCCGTCGAGCACGCTAGCCGTCCTAAACAAACGCACTGACCTATCGGTCCGCATACATCCGACGAGGATAAAATAGCGCGCTATAAAAGAAATCCAAATTTTTGGTCAGCACTTCTGGGACAGTCTCCCGGTGAGATGCTCGATTCCAACCAGACGAATCGTATAAGCCGAGAACCTATCGCGGATTCTAAATCGGTATGGAATCAGGTTAAAATCGCAACGGGCAAAACGAAAGCCGATTAGTCATCGCACAGCCCCAGTCCGAAAGTAAACCTAGGTCTTGCCCTAAACCCAGCACACTGGTCGCTAACGTCTCAAGGCATGAATCGAGATTCTAAAGGCATGTCTCTTCGCCCACATCTAAGCACTCGCGAAAATCGAAATCTCCCGAGTTAACGAATCGGACGATTTACACCAAAGAGTTAGGTACGAGATGACAACTCGTATTCTTTCCTCTACATCTAACATAAAAAACGAGTTTTATACTTAGAAAATATTTTCTTATTAAACATCCGAATACACACCGCCCGGCGGTAGGGATTCAAAGCCACCAACGGCCAGTCCCGGAAAAACAACGACAAAATCGAAAAAACTAAGAACATCAAACATCGAAGTCNAAGAGTTAGGTACGAGATGACAACTCGTATTCTTTCCTCTACATCTAACATAAAAAACGAGTTTTATACTTAGAAAATATTTTCTTATTAAACATCCGAATACACACCGCCCGGCGGTAGGGATTCAAAGCCACCAACGGCCAGTCCCGGAAAAACAACGACAAAATCGAAAAAACTAAGAACATCAAACATCGAAGTCGTCAAAAGCGGACTGATCAACTTCGCCCCCCATATCCGGGATCTCAGGTCCAACTTCAACTGAATCCGGCGATACCACGATAGGGTCCCACTGATCCCACATAACCTTCCCAGGGTTAGCGGATCCGTTCTTCTTTTTCTCCCTCTTAGCTAGACGCTTCTTCTGCTTCGCCATCGCAGCCTCATACGAATAGTCCGGCTCTTGGGTAAGATGCAAACCCCCGACTACGCCCCGACACTCGCGGAAATTACCATTCTCTCTTTGCGCATCTTCAAATTCCGCATAAAGAGGTACGAACCGCTCGCGCCGAGCCATCAACTCCGCAGCAACCTCTCTTTTGCCTGCCCTACGAGCACGGCGGGCCATCGCGTCGGAATGTTCTAAGCTTCGACGGGATTCGGCTTCGTATTCTTCTCTCACATGAGCAGTCCCCTTCGCGGCCAAATCCTGGGCACGAGAGAAACTGGCATCGATCTCCTCTCTGATACGAACAGCCTCCGCCTCTGCTGCTTCAGCCCTGGACTCGGCCCTGCGAAGCTCCGCACTATTCGCATTTACCGCCTCGCTCATAAAGCGAAGACTCTGCAAAACAGAACAAACACCCTCCATAAAAACGTACGTACGTAATCATAAAAATGAATAGGCAAACCTTGTTGAAAAGCCTCGACGCTTTCGCAAACGGTGTGTCGGCTGGCCCTCGAGATGACGTCTCAGCCGGATCGAATTCGGAAGGTGAAAAATCGATAAGATCCTCGATGTCAAAATCATCGCTAGATGCCGGATCACGATCGACTGGAACTTCTCTATCCTTCGGGGATCTAGATCTTTCCCTCTCCTCCGCGCCATTGTCCGCCTTAAGATCGGCATGACCATCACAAGCAAAACCAGACGAATAATAGGCGGCAGCACGACGAATCCTTTTCGGAGAAAAAAATCCCCAATGAAGCGGGCCACCGCGCAGAAAATTCATAACCTTCGGAAAATCTCCAAGCATCGGTACCGGAAGCGCAGGCACTGCGAAACAAACGAAAAAATTAAAACCTATGTTAACATAGATATGGGTATCACGTTAATGAAATACCGTTTGTCACCCGCACAGCCCTAATCAAAGGAATACAACTCTCCTCCACCGATTCGCCGTCAATTTTGACATAAAAGAAGCAGCAAATCCAGTCGTGATCATTCGAGGCAAGCCCGCCAACAACCGTCATGCCCCGTCGAGGGGCTAGGTAAAAACCATCCTTCCTCACCTTGAACGTCAATATGGACAAAAGATAATCCGCGTCAAGGGACATACCGCGTTCGTACCCCAACACCAGAATCCAGATAAGGTGTTGTAAGCCTTTAGGGTGTAGTTGGCCGAATGGTACTCCAAACCTATCCAAGAATTCAAAAATGGCCCGAGGAATAGGAAACCATAGATGGCAGGTTAGCAGAAAGGCTTCGTAGCACGTAAAATAACCCGGAGGCGGATCCCGACACTCATACCCTCGGCAGGGATGCAAAACTGAACCGACTCGGGGATCGCGCAGGTATTTTTCAAATATTTGAGAGAACCAACGGTACTCGTGCTCACGCCAACTACCCTCTTCCGAGGATTCTTTCTTTTCGGAACCCAGAAATTCGGAGGCGGCACCTCCGCGGCTCTCACGGCTGAATAGTAGTCCGCGAACTCTTCCTTAGTCGTAAAGAAACGTTGGAAGACCGGCTTGGGGAGAGAACAGCTGCCAGAAGTGTCAAGGTCGCTCGGATCAAAGATTGATGCATGAGCATTATCAGAAATTCTCCGTCCGAAAGACATGTTGGGTAATCGAAAGAAAAAAAAATCTAGAAGAGAAAGTAGAAAGAAGTCTTCCTGAAACTTAAGCAAGTTATGGAGGAATGAATGAAAAATTTCCGGAACTCACTCCATATACTTATAGAGAAGAATTTTACTATTCACCTTTGGACTTTTGGCCATTAAAGTTCCGCCTAATTCCACCAAACTTGCCAAACAAGCTCAATCCACTCGCAAGAATCTCACGATTCTTACGAGCTGGGGGGCTAACTGTTGGGGTCAAAATCGGTACGACGGAATTAATAGCCAAAACTTTCCGCAAGAATACAAAAAGAACAGTTTCATAAAGCTCGAGAATCGTTTTATAAAACTCAAGAAATCGTTTTATAAAACTCGAGAAATCGTTTTATAAAGCTCGAGCATCGTTTTATAAAACTCGAGAAATCGTTTTATAAAACTCGAGAAATCGTTTTATAAAGCTCGAGAAATCGTTTTATAAAGCTCGAGAATCGTTTTATAAAACTCGAGAAATCGTTTTATAAAGCTCGAGAATCGTTTTATAAAACTCGAGAAATCGTTTTATAAAGCTCGAGAATCGTTTTTATAAAACTCGAGAAATCGCTTTATAAAAATCGAGAAATCGCTTTATAAAAGCTCGAGAATCGTTTTATAAAACTTGAGAAATCGCTTTATAAAACTCGAGAATCGTTTTATAAAACTCGAGAAATCGTTTTATAAAACTCGAGAAAACCGTTTTATAAAACTCGAGAATCGTTTTATAAAACTCGAGAAATCGTTTTATAAAACTCGAGAATCGTTTTATAAAACTCGAGAGATCGCTTTATAAAACTCGAGAAACCGTTTTATAAAACTCGAGAATCGTTTTATAAAACTAGAGAAATTGTATAAAACTCGAGAAATCGTTTTATAAAACTCGAGAAACCGTTTTATAAGACTCGAGAATCGTTTTATAAAACTCGAGAATCGTTTTATAAAACTCGAGAAACCGTTTTATAAAACTCGAGAAATCGTTTTATAAAACTCGAGAATCGTTTTATAAAACTCGAGAAACCATTTTATAAAACTCGAGAAATCATTTTATAAAACTCGAGAGTCGTTTTATAAAACTCGAAGATCGTTTTTATAAAACTCAAAAGTCGTTTTATAAAATCCGAAGATCGTTTTATAAAACTCGAGAATCGTTTTACAAAACCGCAAAAAACCGAAAAAGCCGTAAGACGCGAACTAGTCGCAACTAGTTCGCCCATCGGCGAACTAAGAAACACTCTCTAGTTCGCCCATCGGCGAACTAAGAAACACTCTCTAGTTCGCCCATCGGCGAACTAAGCCGAGCCCGGCTTAGTTCGCCGATGGGCGAACTAAAACATGCATGACTAGTTCGCCCATCGGCGAACTAAGCCGGGCCGGGCTTAGTTCGCCGATGGGCGAACTAGAGACATCCCGGACACTCCGCGTCTCGATTTCCCGCATTCCCGATTCGAAACTTACGTCTTTCGACAAGGTCGCGTTCTAAACCACGACCGAAATATCTCCCGTTCCATCTCGATCCGACTTACCGTTCGAGTTTTACGATAAAAACCGTAAAACTTCGTTTTCTCGGAAAGAACTCGAGGAAATCGTATAAAATGGCAACGGTTAAACGAAACACCGAACATTGCCTAAACTATACGATTTATTCGAGATTTTTCGTCGAAATCATAAAAAACTCGCTTTTAATAAAAAACGCCGAGTAGGTCATAAAAACGTGTTTTTAATAAAAAGTCGAGTAAATCGTAAAACTTTGCGATTAACTCGAGAAATTTATTAAAAACGACGTCAGATCAGGAAACGATCCCGTAAAAAGTCGGAAAACTGTTTTTATCGCAAAACGTTCCGGAAGGACCTAAAACGCGATAAAAACCCATCTCGCGATTTCAACGGAATCAAACCCGCAGATTTGATAACGTTTTGACGGTTTACTCGCAGAAAGAAAATAAAAGTCAAGTTTAAACATAAAAGGAAGGTTTGAAGAGAAATAGAAGATTTCCGCAGAAGAAAAGGAAGGATCGAGAAGAATGGAAAATTCCCGATTNAGAAAGAAAATAAAAGTCAAGTTTAAACATAAAAGGAAGGTTTGAAGAGAAATAGAAGATTTCCGCAGAAGAAAAGGAAGGATCGAGAAGAATGGAAAATTCCCGATTTAGTCAAATCTGGGCGAAATGGAAAGATCGGATAGCCAAGACGAGGAGTATATAAAGAGGAGGTCTAGGGCAGAAGCACACACGCGAAATTTAGAGCTCTCACCACCAAAACTAGCATTTAGGAATCTTTCCGTTTTTCTGTTAGCGAGCTGTGTCTCGATTAGGGTTTTCTAAGTTCTTACGTTTTCGGCTACTCTTTTTGTACCAGTTCAACGCAGATTCGGAATAAGAACCTCTTTGCTCTCTATTTTCGTTTATCCTCATTTAAATTCTAAGTTATCGTTTTCTTATTTTCGTTGTGCGGTTCTCGCAGATAGCCGGTTCCTCTGGAAACTTAGGGTTTTCCCGAAGTTTCCTTATTTGCGATTTATTTGACAGTAGGGTGAAATCGACTCCCACACACCTCACCCTACATCGATCGATACTAACCGGCGAAACATGGTAGTGCCTATGATTCTCATACCTGATGAGAATGGAGACCTGCGTGATCAAGATGCTCACCTGCGAAATGCAGCAGGTCAGAAGCTGAATGATCAGAAGGAGGTCATTACTGAAGAAGAAACTGCACCTACATTCATCATTCAACCTGTTGAAGAGACCAGAACTTTGGCTGATTACAACCGTCCGGATCAGTTCTATTCAAACCGATCAGCCATCCTCCCTCCTGCTATTCAGAGAGGCGATTCTGAGCTTAAGCCGCAGTACTACACACTTGTAGGACAAATCCCTTTTTGTGGTTTGCCCCATGAGCATCCTATGGACCATCTGGAGAGGTTCGATGATCTTGTAACCCTAGTCAAAGCAAAAGGAGTCCTTCAAGACTATCTTTTCTGCAAGCTTTTCAAGTACTCTCTATCTGGAGAAGCTTTGCAGTGGCTGAGACAACTACCACCAGGTTCCCTTACCACCTGGAGTGACATCAAGCACGCCTTCCTGCGTAATTTCTTTGATGATTCACGCGCTGAAGATTGGAGGAAGAAAATTGCTACATTTACCCAAGCCCCTGAAGAGTTATTCAAGGATACTTGGAACAGATTCAAATCCTACCAGCGAGACTGCCCACACCACGGATTCAACAAAGTGCAACTACTCTGCACTTTCTTTAGAGGCATCAGCCCTGATTTCAAGAGAGCCCTTGATACAGCTAGTGATGGCAATTCACCACCAGATATCCTCAGAATGCTATCAAGCTAATTGATAACTTGGCTTCCAGCAACAGCACAAGAAACTCTGTGACGCAGACTAAATCATCCCTTGGGAAGGAGTATGTCAACGAAGTTCAAGCACAGCTAGACAACATTCAGAAGCTCCTAAACAAGAAGATCTATTCAGTGGAAGATTCAGACATTGTTGAAGAAGATGTCAACTGGATTAGTGGAGCTGGTTTTCAAAGATCGGGTAACCAAGGAGGATACAGAAACTTCACAGGCCAGAGAAGCAACTTCAACCAGAATTCCCAGAAACCCAACAACTTCAGCAGCAGCAACCCAAACAGAAGCTATGGAAGTGCCTTCTACTCAAATCCACACCCACCCACCCAATATACTAAACTGGAGGAATTGATAGACAAGATACTTGAGAGTCACCAGAAGCTCGAGGTAAAATTTAATGGAAAGATCGATTCTGTCTACACCACCTTCACCACGAAGATAGATGCCCTCAGCACCCATGTGAAGAAGCTAGAGACCCAAGTGTTTCAGACAGGAGAAGCACTTAAGAAGCAGGAGTTTGCCCACACCCAGAACATCAATGCCATCCTGGATGATGACTTTTGGCAAGAGGTAGTAGAAGAGATTCAGAGATCTGATGATGAGAGTGAAAGAGAATTCGCCTACGACTACTATCGAGGACGTGGGAGATCGAGGCTCGGGATAATCAGCTCGACGTACGACGTGCCGAACAGGAACGGTTCAACTCGCCGTATGGCGAGCTAGCTCGATGCCACCTAGCTCGCCGTACGGTGAGCTAGCTCGGCCGAACCAGCTCGCGATTTATGGCGGATGCAGTTTTTCACGGTTTTATGCTTAACTCGGGCGATTGTGTAATCGGCGTTTGTTTCGTTCTTCTGAGATAACAATTTCCAAGTTTTCCGCGGGTTTCATTTGTTTGGAAACTTCTTAGAATTTTATAAAACGACTTCTCGAGTTTTATAAAACATATTTTTATTATTATTTATTTTTTTATGTAAAGTTTTGGCCATTGATTCTGTCGTAAAGATTTTGACCCCACCAGTTAGCCCCCCAGCTCATAAGAATCGTGGAGTTCTTGCGAGCGGTTTGAACTTGTTCGGAAAGTTTGGTAGAATTAGGCGGAACTTTAATGGCCAAAAGTCCAAAGGTGAATAGTGAAACTTCTCCTTATAAGTATATGGAGTAAGTTCTCAAGTTCTTTACTCACTCCTTCCATAACTTATCTAAGGTTCAAGAAGTTTTCTCTCTACTTCTCCCTTTGAATCTTCTTTTCTCTTTTGATTGTTTAACATGTCTTCTGAGTGGAAATTTTCGGATCATGCTCATGCGTCAATCTTGGACCCAAGTGACCTCGATACTTACGACGGCTGCGCCCTTCCCAGGCCAATCTTCCGGTGTTCCTCCATGAACGAGGAAGAATTCTCAGAATATTGGTCAGCGTTGGATGTTGCCGATGTTCCCCCTCTTGGTTTCTGGGTTCCAAAGAGGGATAAGCTTCGGAGGAATACGGACGGTCCGAGTACTATTTGTTCCCTCAGGAATTTGAGAAATTCTCGTGCGATCCCCGAATCGGTACAGTTTTGCCTTCCCGTACAGGTTCAAGATGCCGAGAATCCACCTCCGGGTTATTTTACGTTCTACGAAGCTTTTCTGCTGAACTGTCAGTTATGGTTCCTTATTCTGCGAGCCATCGTTGAGCTTTTGGATAGGTTTGGCATATCGTTCAGCCAGCTTCGTCCCACCAGGTTGCAGCATCTCGTCAGGATTTTGGTGCTAGGTTACGAGCGCGTTATGTCTCTCGGTTCGGACTATCTTTCGACTATGCTGACGTTCAAGCGCACAAAAGGGGGCGGCTTTTATCTAACCCGTCGGCAGGATATGACGATCATCGGCGGGCTTGCCTCGAACGATCACGACTGGAACGATTGGTTTTTCTATGTCAAAATTGATAGCGCGTCGGTGGAAGAAAGTTGCATTCCTTCGTTCAGGACCGAATGGGTGACGAACGGTACTTCGTTTGCATGATATATATATCTATATATTTTTTTCCTGATTTTAACCTTCCCATGCGCTTTGCGTTTTGCGAAGGCGTCGAGGCTTTTTAACAAGGTCTGTTTTTTTTAATGATTTTTATACTTGCATTATATGCGATCGTCTCTTTTTTTGAGAAAAGATTTTTCGTGTTTTGTAGGGTCTCCGCTTTATGAATGAATCGGTGAGCGCGAGTAACGCGGAAATTCGCAAGGCTGAATCTAGGGCTGCAGCGGCGGAGATGGAGGATGCTCGTCTCAAAGAGGAGATCGGTGCTAGTTTCTCTTGTGTCCAGGATTTAGCCAGACAGGAGGCCACCCGCGTGAGGGAGGAATACGAAGCCGAATCTCGTCGTGGCCTTGAGCTCTCTGCAACGATTGTTTGTCGTGCCCGTAGAGCGGGCAAGAGAGAAGTTGCCGCGGAGATGATGGCTCGCCGCGAACGGTTCGTGCCTCTTTATGCGGATTTAGGATGCGCAAAGGGAAAATGGCGACTATCGCGAATGCCGGGGTGTAGTTGGTGGTTTGCATCTCACCCAGGATCTGGACTACTCGTATGAGGCGGTGTCTGCGAAACAGAAAGCGCGCCTGGCTAAACGAGAGAGGAAGAAAGGCGATTTTGTTAATCCCGAGGCGCGGATGTGGGATCAATGGAACCCTATTGTAGTGTCGCCGGATTCAGTTGAAGTCGGGCCTAAGATTCCGGACGGGAGCGGAAAAGTCGATCAACCGTGGATTGATGCTAACGTTGGCCAGAGCTCGGCGTCCGTGTTTGATGATTTCGATGTATGATGTTATTGTTTTATGATTTTGTTGTTGTTTTTCCGGGATTGGCCGTTGGTGGCTTTGAATCCCTGGCACTGGACGGCGTGTATTTGAATGAAGACTTTTAATAAAAATATTTTCTAAAAGTATGAAATATGTGTTTCGTTTTAGATGTAGAGGGAAGAATACGAGTTGTCGTCTCGCATCTAACTCTTGGTGTAGATCGTCCGGTTCGTTTACTCAGAATGTTTGGATTTTCTCGCGAGTGTTTAGATGTGGGCGAAGAGACATGCCTTTAGGATCTCGATTCATGCCTTGAGATGTTAGAGACCAGTGTGCTTGGTTTAGGGCAAGACCTAGGTTTTCTTTCGGATTGAGGCTATGCGATGACTAGTCGGCTTTCGTTTTGCCTGTTGCGATTTGATCCATGGTTTTGACCCACTTTTAACCATGGTATTGAGATGATTTTACAATATATATATATATATATGTTTTGGAGTCTATTAGGTATGTTTTCAGGTTCAGGAGCATTTTGGAGTAAACTGATTATTTAGGTGCCCTTATGGACTTAGAAGAGAGTTTTCCCGAGATGACTATGAAGATCAGACAACAAGGTCGATATCCAGAGATACATATCGATCGATACACATCATGTGTAATCGATCGACGATGCTTCTGTAGAAGATGATGAATCGAGATAATCCATCGATCGATGTACGCCTTGTACCATCGCTCGATATCGAGCGTGAAGAACAAGTTTGACTCAGCCGACTTGAAGCCCAAGTTCTCTCAATATTACAAGATTGCCCCTGGCGAGTTTTTAACCTAATGGAACTCATATTTATAGTTATGCCTATGTGTTTTGGCAAAGTGTGCTTTTCTTTTGTACCTTTTATGCTTCTTAATACTAATAGTTCTTTGATTTATAAAAGTATTCTTTTCATATTATTCTCACTTTCATAAAAGGTTATAGAGTTCTAGATTTAGAAGAACACAGAAGGAGATTTGTTGTCCTAAAGAACCAAGTGTTCAATCTTCTAATCTTATGAATTTCTATTATTACCTTGATGCTATGAATCACTTAGCCATGTCTGAGTAGATTCACTTGTTAGATTTGGGGTTCAAATAGTTATGAGGGATTAGCCCCAACTATGGATTGTTGAGTTGTGATATTCATTATCCTGATGAACCCTAATGCTTACCCTAGAATAGCTAACTAGAGCATGGTCATGGAATGATTTAACTTGTTAATCATCATCCTGAAATCATCTAGTATAAGCTGAGGTCCTCTAGGGATGTGTGAGAGCCGGTCTATGATCTTGGTAAACACATATTCAATTCGATCTGAAGATATATCGATCGATACTCCTATAGAGTAATCGATCGACGGCAACCTATATCGTCCGATATCGCTGTCAAAACATCGGTCGATATTGCCGGCAGTCAGATCATTGGACGAGTCTAAATAGTGATTGCTAATAGACTTATCTAAGAGTTAAAGTTCTATAATATCTTGCAAGCAACTTATTAAGACATCTATAGCATTATAATCCTGATTATCTGAATAGCAACCTTGAATCTAACTACTTTCTTTTATTGTTTAAAACCTAAACCAGTTCGCTTGAGCAACTCACTATTGCTCACAACTGCAATTTACTTTTAAACTTAATCAACCTAGCATAATCACTAAGGATTATATCTTTTGTGTTCCTTAGTTCCTTGTGGATTTGATCCCTAAGTACTACAACTGAACCTCTTATTTGAGAGAGTAATTCACTCATTAGGGTAATTTGAGTGATATCACAATTTTAACCTGATTCCATACCAATTTAGAATCCGCGATAGGTTCTCGGCTTATACGATTCATCTGGTTGGAACCGAGCATCTCACCGGGAACAATTTCTAAGTTTCCCGGAAGTGCTGACCAAAAGTTTGGATTTCTTTTATAGCGCGCTATTTTATCCTAGTCGGACGTATGCGGACCAGTGGGTCGGTGCGTTTGTTTAGGACGGCTAGCGTGCTCGACGGGGCAAATCGCCGAGCGTTTGTGATTTTATAGTCGCGGACGGATTTTTGTTTAAATATTTTTCTAAGACTTTAGGCGACGTCTCGCCGGTTCTTTCCGAAAATATTTTGGTGTATAAGTTTTGTAGAGACGGTTAAGTAGTTGTTACTGCGGAAATAATTTTCGGATGTTTTGAATTTGTTCTTATGCTTTTTTATAGTAGCGATCGCTTTAGTCGCTGGATTGATGTCTTTTTCCGGGTTTGTCTCCTCCGGTTGGGTAGAAGCGATGGGTGCGGAAACTTGTTGCTTGTCGACCGTTACTTGTTTTGGGTCGTCTTCCGCGGGCGGTGGTGTGACCTTTGCCCGTTTTGGTTTCACAATTGCGACCACCAATTGCCTCAGCTTATGTTCGGCTGAGAAGCAAGATCGCGATTGTCTTTGGCATCTCCAGATCGCTGCGACTCCTGTAGGGGTCGGGAACTTGATGCCTAAGTGATATGTCGACAGAACCGCCTTCATGGAATTTATCCAAGGCGTGCCCATGATCACGTTGTAGATGGCTGGGAAATCGACGACCGCAAAGTCGACGATTTTTGTCACTTCCTTGCCTGCGACCGGCAGTCGGATCGATCCCAAAGTCATAGATGTTTTGCCGGAGAAAATAGTCAATGGCTTCAGTATCGGCTCGACCTCCGATAAATCGATTCCCATGCGTGCCAACGTGTTGTGGAAGATTACGTTGACGGTGCTTCCAGTATCGACCATGATTCAAGCGACTTCTAGGTTGCTAATGACTAAGTCAATGACGAGAGGATTGGCGTGTGGTTGATCGATTCCACCGGTTTCTGCATCGTCAAAAGAGATCACCCCCTTCGGGGCGTTTTCCGATGGCACCTTCCAACTCGAGCCGGTTTTGGCTTTTTGTTGGTAGGACTTGATAGACGAGATGGTGTCGCTGTAAAACTGCGATTCACCAATGATCATATTGATCTTTCGGCGGTTAGCATCGTTACCTTTCACGTCTTGCCTTCGTCTGCGTTTTTCGTCCGACTGATTCCTTTGAGGCGGAGTTTCCGCTCACGCGTTCCTGTCATTTTCGGAAGGCGATCTGAATCGTGGATAAGATCCTTGACGCTGGATATCTCCGAGTGTTCTCCCGCAATTAGTTTTGCGGCGAGTCTGGCGCCGAGGACTTTGCCGTTCACGGTAGAGTGCCCACAGGTTTGGTGGAGA
>CAKOAT010939598.1:73961-92964 GCA_932364175.1 Eruca vesicaria subsp. sativa
TTCCAGAGGAACCGGCTATCTGCAGAACCGCACAACGAAGATTAAGATAACAAGAAACTTAGAATTATTAAAAGAATAAACGAAAATCGAGAGCAAAGAGGTTCTTATTCCGAATCTGCGTTGAACTGGTACAAAGAGAGTAGCCGAAAACTTAAGAACGAAAAAACCCTAATTGAGACGCAGCTCGCTAACAGAAAACAGAAATATTCCTAATTGCTAATTTCTGGCGGTGAGAGCTCTGACTTTCGTGTGTCTTGCTTCTGCCCTAGACCTCCTATTTATATACTCCTCGCCTTGGTCATTCGGTCTTTCCATTTCGCCCAAATTCGACTATATCGGGAATTTTCCATTTTTCTCGATCCTTCCTTTTCTTCCGCGGAAATCTTCTATTTTTCTTCAAACCTTCCTTTTATCTTTAAACTTGACTTTTATTTTCCTCCTGCGAGTAAACCGTCAAAATGTTATCAAATCGGCGGGTTAGATTCCGTTGAAATCGCGAGATGGGTTTTTATCGCGTTTTAGGTCCTTCCGGGCCGTTTTGCGATAAATCCGTTTTCCGAATTTTTACGGGATCGTCTCCTGATCTGACGTCGTTTTTAATAAATTACTCGAGTTAATCGCAAGGTTTTACGATTTACTCGACTTTTTATTAAAAACAAGTTTTTACGACTTACTCGGCGTTTTTTATTAAAAACGTGTTTTTATGATTTCAACGAGAAATCTCGAATAAATCGTATAGTTTAGGCAATGTTCGGTGTTTCGTTTAACCGTTGCCGTTTTATACGATTTCCTCGAGTTCTTTCCGAGAAAGCGAAGTTTTACTGTTTTTATCGTAAAACTCGAACGGTAGGTCGGATCGAGATGGAACGGGAGATGTTTCGGCCATGGTTTAGAACGCGACCTTGTCGAAAGACGTAAGTTTCGAATCGGGAATGCGGGAGATCGAGACGCAGAATATCCGGGAAGTCTCTAGTTCGCCGATGGGAGAACTAGTTGAGTGTCTCCTAGTTCGCGCTTTACGGCTGTTTCGGTTTTTTGCGGTTTCGTAAAACGATTCTCGAGTTTTATAAAACGATCTTCGGATCTCATAAAACGATCTTCGAGTTTTATAAAACGATCTTCGAGTTTTATAAAACGATATTCGAGTTTTATAAAACGATCTTCGAGTTTTATAAAACGATATTCGAGTTTTGTAAAACGATCTTCGAGTTTTATAAAACGATCTTCGAGTTTTATAAAATGGTTTTTCGAGTTTTATAAAACGATCCTTGAGTTTTATAAAACGATCTTCGGGTTTCATAAAACGATCTTCGGGTTTTATAAAACGGCCTTTCGAGTTTTATAAAACGATTTTCGGGTGTTATAAAACGGCTTCTCGAGTTTCATAAAACGATCCTTGAGTTTTATAAAACGATCCTTGAGTTTTATAAAACGATCTTCGGGTTTTATAAAACGGCCTTTCGAGTTTTATAAATGACTTTGAGTTTTATAAAACTACTCGGGTTTTATAAAACTGTTCCTTTTGTATTTTTGCGGGGAGTTTTGGTTATTAATTCCGTCGTACCGATTTTGACCCCAACAGAGATCACAGAAGGAATTCTCGTCATAGTTCGGATTACTTGACCACGTGTTCCCTGTAGTTCGCCCTTGTTCCGATCCGGAGTTAATGGCGTAGTTGTGCGCCCCTTGGAGATCCTGCCCCTCGTGATGGACGAACTTGTCGTTACGAGATTTTTTCTTTTTCGGCTTCCTGTCGCGATGTCCTGGATCGTCCGCGGTTTTTCGAGATTTATTCACTTCCGAAACTTCGACTTGAACTAGAGTGATTTCCTGAGCGCGTCGATGGCGTCTTTGTCGCTGATTCCGCTAACCCTAGCCATGACAAGTTTGAATCTGCTCATGAAGTCGCGAAGATATTCGTCTTCCTTCTGCGACAAGCTCCAGAGATCAGCGTCGTATGTTTCCCGATTTATAAACATCGAGTACTGCTTGAGGAATTCAGAAGCGAGTTGGCAGAAACTCCCGATTGAATTTCGCCTAAGTTTGGCGAAACACTCGAGCGCCGCTCCTTCTAGGTTTTCGACAAAGAGACGACAGTAGCCTGCGTCTTTTTCGTGATCCTTGAGCTTGGATCGTCCCATGGTGATCTGAAAGGCCTATAGGTGCGCTTTAGGATCAGTCGTCCCGTCGTAGGTTGGCATCTTGAGTTTTCCTGGATTGGGTAACTTGACCTCGGTGATGCAAGCCATAAAAGGCGTTTTCCGAGATTCGTACAGTAGCCGATCGATTTCGGGTGCGGCGCTGGTAGCATGGTGAATCTGAGATTTCACCGCTTTTACCGCTGCGGCCGTTTTGTTAATGTACTCGCGGAGATCGCGAATCTCCGTTAGTTCGCCAGAAATTTTCCGACCTCGTCGGTGTTTGCTGCGAGTAACCAGAGATCGTTCCTCGGCTGTTTTTGCGTGTTGCGCAAAATAGAGCTCCTCCTCGTCTTTAGTAAGAGAACGCTCGGGAGAAGACTCTGGCAGAGGGCTGCGAGTTTTTCTTCTCCTAGGATGGACGTCCACTTCCTTGTCTTACGAGTCAGCTTGGTCTCTTATTTCCAAGTTAACCCTTTCGACGCCGTCTCCCTCGGTCTCCTGTTCGCGAGTAGGAGATTTTTCCGATTCGTTTAGCATCGCGTCAGGGTTATCTTTTTCGGAGTCTTTCTCCATCTGATTTCCCTGCTCGGTTCTGGGGCGATCCATAGGAGTTGCGAAGTCGAGCCTCCTTCCGCGGATCTTAGTAGTTCCGCGGGGGAAAATTGCTCTTGTTTTCGCAGTTAGGGTTTCGACCTGTTTTGCGAATGAACCAATGAGCTTTTCCTGCTCTTCCGATTTCTTGTTAAAGTCGGAGAGCATCTTTCGACGGTCTCGGCGTTAGCGTTTGTAGTGTTGGCCGCGGACACATCTTGCAGTGGTGTATTGTCAATGTTTTCGTTCCGCGAGTTTGGTTGTCACCAGCCATCGTTTCTCGATTGAGCGTGCTGCGGCTTGAGTGTAAGATAGATCGACCTTCTAGCTCCAAACTGTGGGAATCGAAATTCACCTACTGTCAATATTACGTAGATAAGGGAATTTAGAGTAGACCATAATTTCCCAGAGGACCCGGCTATCTGCGGAACCGCACAAGAACAATCAAGAACACGACAAGTATGAAAAAGATGTAAAAGAAAAAACGAGATTGAGAGAAAGAAGGATCTTATTCCGAATTTGCGTAAGAACGGTACAACAAGAGTAGCCTTACCTGCGTGAGCCGTCGGCGAGATTCGTAACCCTAGCAATTTAAGACTAAAACCCTAGTTGAGACGCAGCTCGATAACAAAACGAAAATATTTCTAAATGCTAAGTTTGGTGGTGAAAGCTCTGAAAACTCGTCCCTTGCTTTTGTCCTCTGCCTCTTGCTTATATACCTCTTCCTAGGCGGTTTAGTCCTTCCATTTTGCCCAGATTCGAGTTTATCGAATATCTTCCATTTATCTCGATCTTTCCTTTTTCCCGCGGAAATCTTCTATTTATCCTCAAACTTGACATTTATCTTCAAACTTGACATTTATCTTCTTTCTGCGAGTAAATCGTTAAATCGTCGTCGTATCTTTGGGCTGGACTTCTTTAAAGTCGCGAGTTGGCTTTTATCGTGTTTTAAGACTTTCCGAGCCCTTCTGCGATAAAATCGTTTTACGTCTTTAAACGAGGTTGATTCCAGATGCGAAGCCGTTTTTTTAAATAAGTTTCTCGAGTTAATCGTAAAGTTTGGCAATGTTCAATGTTTCGGTTAATCGTTGCCGTTTTCTATGATTCACTCGAGGTTTTATTAAAAACGCGTTTTTTATGATTTCTCACGAAAAATATTGAGTAAATCGTATAGTTAGGCAATGTCTGGTGTTTTGTTTAACCGTCATTTTATACGGTTTCCTTGAGTTCTTTTGAGAAAACAAGACTTTACGGTTTTTATCGTAAAACTTGAACGATAGGACGGATCGAGACAAAACGAGAGACGTATCGACCATGGTTTGGAACATGATCGCGCCGAAGGACGTATGCCTTGAATCGAGGATGTGGGAGATCGAGGCATGGGATACTCAGCTCGACGTACGACGAGCTATCCGAGGAGCGACTAGCTCGCCGTACGGCGAGCTATCCGTGATGGGACTAGCTCGCCGTACGGCAAGCTAGCTCGGCTGAACCAGCTAGCGATTTACGGCGGATGCGGTTTTGTGCTTAACTCGGGTGATCGTGTAATCGGCGTTTGTTTCGTTCTTCCGAGATAACGATTTCCAAGTTTTCCACGGGTTTCCTTTGTTTGGAAACTTCTTAGAATTCTATAAAACGACTTCTCGAGTTTTAGAAAACGTATTTTTATTATTATTTATTTTTTTTACGGAAAGTTTTGGCCATTGATTCCATCGTACTGATTTTGACCCCAACATAGCGGACGTGTCTCACGGAGTTGCAAAGTTGAGGTTTCTTCCTTCAATTCTAGTAATTCAATGCAGAAGGACTCCCCTTGTTTTCGTTGTTAGGGTTTTGACTTGTTAACCCAGAGAACTCATGAGCTTTTCTTGTTCAGCAGACTTCTTTTCGAGAGTCGAGAACATCTTTTTAATCTCCTCAAACACTGTGGTGTTTGCGTCTGCGTTGACCGCAGAAACGTTCACTGCTGGAGTGCCTTCACCGTTTTCATCGACTGGGTTACCATCACGAGGTAGTTCGGTGTTCTGAATGTCTGTAGTCATAGTTGACCAAGCGTTTTGCGGCTGAGAGATAGATTAAACTGTGACCCACCCTCCTTCTAGCACAAAACTGTGGGAACCAAAATTCACACCGTCGATTCTCGTAATCGGAGAAAAGCTAAGAAACCCTAACTTTCCCTGAGGTCCCAGATTCTGAATCTGCGTATGAGCGTTACAACAGGTGAAATCTTTTGCCGCAAGAGCTTTCGAGTAGTATCCTAGTCTAGCAATCTAACACTTGAAAATCTAATTGAGTCGCAGCTCGATAATAAAAAGGAATTTGCCTAAATTGCTCTAAGTGCTAAGTTTTTCTGAGAATTTTGTGTTCCCTTGATCTCGCACTTTAGCATCCCTTATATATTCTTCCTAGGTCGGTTTGCCTCTTTCCTTTTCTGCCCTCCGCTCGATTTTATCCTCTTGCGGAAATATTACTTTTTTCTCGATCTTCATAATTATCTTTCAAAATTTGATATATATCTCAGTTCGCGAATATTCCGTAAACCTTCATATTATTCTTGGCCCATTCTCATCCACAATCGCAAGCAGGCATTTGCCGCATTTTAGGCCCTTCAGGGGCAGTTTTTCGATTAAAGCACTTTTACGATTTCTTGTGGGGAAATCATATTTCTTACGACGTCTGTTTAATGAGATAATGGAAACCAATCGTATACTCGAGATAACCATGGTGTTTAAGTTATTTTTTACCGTTTTGTACGATTGATTCAAATTAAAACGAGAAAACAAGTCTTAGCGAGTTTTATCGTAAAGTTTCAAGGGTAACTCCGATCGAGATGAAACAAGAGACACTTCGATCGAGACTCGAAAGAGAGAGTTTCAGAGAGAGGCAAGAGTTCATGATGTGGAACTGATCCAGGTTTCCTGATGGCGTTTCAGATGAAACTGATTCAGCTCGCCTGATGGCGAGTTGGTCGTTGCTGGTCCAACTCGCCTGATGGCGAGCTGGACGTGGCTGATCCAGCTCGCTATTGGGAGAAGTTTCTTTGGTTCTTTTGATACTTGGAGTCGTCCATTCGAGAGATTGAATGGTCATTTCCGAGGAACTCATGTTTAGATATTTTTTACTTAGTTTTAGTTTACCATGTGGTCATATCCTTTTTTAGAGAAGATAGGTTTTCGGGAACTTTCCAACATTGATTTCGTCGTAATCAATTTTTACCCCAACATTTATTATATTCCAATAATTACAATTACGTTGGTCCAAAAAAAACTTTACACACTTTAATATATTACTATCCCTTCAACAACAGCATCAGCAAATTAACTTCATGGACGGAGGAGATGCAGGAGAAGATGGATTCAACTTTTCAGATGGTTGAGAAACAACAAGAGGAAGAATCGAATAAAACCCATCGATCGACGGACACTGTTTACTATCAATCAATCCCAACCGTGGACCATTCAGGAAACAGCTGGTCACCAAGGTAGTGTTGGAAGATAGTGTAATAACCCTCACGAGCCAATGAATTTTTGGTCGAGAAAAATTTTGGTCGACCAGTTTGGAGTTGGTACCAGAATTAAAAATAAAAATTGACCCGGTTAATTAATTTCTCAACGGGATTGTGTTGTGGTCGAAAGACTTTCCCTTTATAGTTCTGCTCGGGTGTTAATTTTTATTGTCGAGTTTTATTAAGCTGGACGAGATTTTTCGAGAGCAAGATGAGAGCCCAAGACAAGGAATTTTTGGTTGAAAAATTACTTAAAATTGTCAACCAACTTCATAAATAATTTCTAAACTAAGCTATGTCCTCCACCAGCCTGGTTGCTCAGTATTAAACCACAAGTTATGCACCTGATTGCTTGCCTAGCTTCTTCAGTATCCAGCACATGACAATCACAAGTTGTGTGCTTGCTTGGTTCCTTAGCTGGTCATGTGACAATCACATGAAAGGGCTGGAGCTTTCTTTAGGATAAGGAAAGGACAGCAGCTGGTTCTGTGAGTGCTGAAGCAGCTGGCCAGCTGTCCACACTCAGCCAAACTTTATCCAGAAGAGAAGCCTCACCTGAAGCAACCTCAGCTCTTATTTATCTCCTCCTCCAGCTGCTTCCCACGTTCTGTAGACAGAAGAACAAACCAGAGAAAATTTCAGAGAGATTAAGAGAGAAAGAATAAGAGAAATCAGTGAGAAAATTCAGAAAAAGAAACCAAGAAAAATTGTTCGTGATTTGATCTCCAATTCTTCATCACTTTGTTTTCTGTGGGAAAGATCAGAAGTTCAGCCGCAATTTTACTTGGAGAGGAGAACCATCTGAGTTCATCCAACGTTTAGACTTTGGCTAAGGCGTGGGGCTTTGTTAGTTCAAGCCTGTCCATTCAGTCTCTTTGTAAGCCGCAATCAAGTGAGTTGGATGAGCTGTTGAGTTAACCATAGGTCAAACCGATCAGAACCTTGTCCATTCTCATGTCCATTCAGCTTTATTCAAGTGGAACTCAAGTCTTGTTCAAGCCAGTTTTAAGACCAATCTCTAGGTGAGTCTAGATAGATGTTGATGGCTTATAAATGAGTATTTCTTGATTGAGTATTTAATATTGTGACTGATAAGCAAAGTCTTTTAATCTCTAATGAAATGTGTAAGTGTTTACTTTGTGTAAACACTTAAGAAATATTATGAATTATTATTTGAGGTTTATCCTGAGACTTAGTACTTGTTCTCAAGTACTAATACATAGGTATATAATTAAGTATACGAGTAATAATCATGTGAAGTCTTATCATATTCACTCCCCCTAAATTCCGCATTACCGTGACTTAGTCCTACGAATGGAACAAGGCAAGGTCATGAAGACACGATGATGGGTTAGCACCCTGGAGACCGTGTACTGCATGACGATGCAGTCTCGAATGTTCATTAGGACGTTCGAGGATGAGGGTAATGCTAACTCACTAAGCTCGGTTAGCCTTTGTGGTTTATCGAGTTTAGTATATATATTGTATTTATATATGAATTTATTGGCTGGTGGCGTGGAAGTGATGTTTAAGATTAGATTCATATTGATGGAATGATAGGCCTTACCTATATATAGTAGTTATGGAATATATTTTCACTGCATGAAAATGGAGTTTATTGCTCAGGATATTATTAATATGTGTTGGGGTATGGGATTAGACTCACTAAGTAAACTAGTTACTCATGACTCATTTGTAATGCAGGTTACCAGTAGGCGGGAGACCTTACTCTAGGACGGGAAGAAACAGCATTAGCAAGCAGTAGTTTTGTCATCCTTGCATTGATCTTTCGAAAATTCTTATGTATAAAGATTGTTTTCGATATCTTCAAGGTCGACCAATAACATTTATGTATGATGCTTTTGAAAGAATAAATATATAATGTATAAAGATTGTTTTTTTTTTAAGTATGGGTTCCATATGATATTAGTCCTTGTCCGGAAGAACCAATTATTGGATATTACTCAGTCGGGTTGGAAAGCCTCGGGTCGTACCTAATAGGATATGTGTACTTGG
Organism: Eruca vesicaria subsp. sativa; assembly: GCA_932364175.1. Lineage (NCBI taxonomy): Eukaryota > Viridiplantae > Streptophyta > Magnoliopsida > Brassicales > Brassicaceae > Eruca > Eruca vesicaria. The sequence goes on from CAKOAT010939598.1 coordinate 82,215, forward strand.
ACGATTGGCTAAAGGTACATGTATTTGTTCCGGGAACTTTGAGTTAATTGTGTATGTGCACATTATGGCTTCTTTGGTTTTGTTTAAGTTACTAGTGATTGGCTGTGCATGTTCTTGTTTGATTGTTGCACGGCCGGTCGAGTTAACTTGTACCTAGACCAGATTGGGGGTGTTACAAAGGTGGTTCAGAGCATGATTATATGATGCTGGAATGGGACTTTTCTCAAACGTTTTTCGAGTTAAAATGAGTCGCAAGGATAACTAGGATATGCTGGCTGGTTCCTTCATCTTAGGATAGATAGTCATGGCTACCTTAATGTTATCTTTCATAGCAGATGCAACAAAACAACCTCGACGAGATGGAACGTACATACCGATTTGATGTCTTCATGGTTGAGTTTTCTATTGCCATGCTCAGATTTGGTATTTTCATGCTTTCCTGCCGTGCTTTCGAGTTCCAGTATGGAGACCGATATTTCAGAGATATGTGGGAAGAGTTGACACATCAAATACATCACCGGCCCATTTGTTAACGATGTTAAGGTGGTGTTCTTGCAACAATATGGCTTAGGGCAATCCGATAGCACACGATCACGAAGATGCACTTATTCTTCCAGTTGCTCAAGTCTATCCCGCTTATGCTGAGCTGTACCAGCACCGCAGTCTAAAAGCCTGACGGATTCAACATTTGTTTCAAGCTTAGCATCAGTGACAGAGATGGTTCAACTGTAGTACAAGACGAGTGACGCACCAGCACCATTCCGTTTTCAACAAGACATCTTGAAGATTAGGATGCTGAGAAGCTGTTGTGACCACAAGATACAAGGAAGGACTAAACCACTTGAGGTATACTTTCGTTGGAGGCAAAGTTGGATGCAACACTTGGAGTAGCAACAGAGGTGGGGCCATTGTTCCGAGGATTGTAAAAAGAATATGGAAGCATACAATATCAAGAAGGATGCAGTGAGTTAGTCGTTAAGCGTCAAGTATCATTTTGGGAATGTTAGTCCAAGTCAGCTAGACTTCTTTCAAGAGTTCAAGATGAAGTATTTTCTACATGAAGCATGGGACCGATTGAAGATTTAGCTTTTGGAGTTGGTACAATGAGATCTTTCCACTAAGAGGTTATGATTGAGTGTATCTGATTCATCCATTATGGTTTGGAGGAAGAACTGAGAATCATAAAGGAATATCAAGGGGGACTAGCCAATTATTTGTGGAGCAGACAAAAGACCATGGAATTCTAGAGCTTTGAGGAGATGGTGGAGTATTACGGGAATGCTAAGGGAGCTGTTACTGTCAAGGAAGCGTCTTCGTGTTATTGAAATATCTAAAGGCTATCAGGTTCAAATCGAAGATCAGTTTCAAGTAGCGAGTCAAGTAAGCTGATGGAGATAATTTTTGTTGGACGTTTTATCAGATCAAGACCGAGGACTATGAGTTGTTGTGGCTGTGGCTAGCAAGGACAGAATGGTCGTGATTATACAAGTGTGGGAAATTCTAGATCGCTTGCATCATATGCGCTTTGGTGGTTCCCTTGTGAAGATTAAAGATTCCATGTTACCTCTTGCCCATGAGTAACCCAATCCTATTACCTATACCTAAGGTATCAAATCTTAAGCTTGTTCGTGTTTTCTTACCATTAGTCCTGATCCAAGTGTTAGGCTCTTTGGATAGAGCCTACACTTTAGAATTGCTTGGACCGTCAAACCCCCTGAAAGGTCCAATCACAGGTTTGCTTCTTATCCAATTGCGTGTTGTGTGCATTTTTAAAACTTTTAAAACTAATTGATTAAATAAGTGAAAATTTGATCAAGGTGTCGTAATAGACCTTGCTTATGGACGAAATTTTTCCGCCCATATTGTGGTAAATGCGGGAACAACACATGGATGTAGTTCCCGAGTAGTGTCATAGTTCGAGGGAGGATTCACTTTGGTGAATTCAAGTATACCGTTCTTATTCGTGGAAAACTGTCTGCCATTTAAATGTTATGGTATGCCTTCCCCATTCCTTAGTACTTTCATCAGAGTGGTTTGGTTCTATCTAGAGTAAGATTGGCTATCTAGTTACTGAGCTCAATTAGGACGTTGTCAAGGAAAGAAGTCTTTGGAAGAAAACCAGTCACCATTGGAGCATCACTCGTAATAGTCTAGAGAGTTGAAAACCTTTTGGGAAAAGGCGAAGTGGCGTATTCCATTATCCTGATCATTGGCAGCATAGAAGATCAAAAGGAGCAGAGTATAGAGAAGAGAAGAGTATAGTAATCATAGAATTTAAAGATATCTTTATGGCCCTGGAAGGAGTGTCAACACCTAGAAGTAACCCGTTCAATATTCTTGTGTAAACCGAGTGGTTCTGCCAAGTGGTTCTGCCTGAGTTAAAGTAGCAAATAGAAGATTTGTTGGAAAAAAGATTTTATTTAACCAAGTTCCTTGCTGTGTTGAGAGCACCCGCATTAATAGTTTAGGGGAAGGACGAGAGTTTGTGGTTATGTTCAGCAGTGTTTGAATCTATGGCATGACCATCACGACAAGTCTCAACTATTAAGAATGGATGAATTGTTAAGATCATTTTCAAGGTGCAATTTATTTTCCAAGATTGTTCGATGGACGCTTCCAGTTTTAGTTAATGTTGCTGCTGAGACTTGGAAGTTAGATACTGAAGAGTGTCAAAGAGCTGTTGCAGATTTAGAAAAGATTGATTCTAATGAGGAATGGTTGTCTTTAATCTCTGTTACCGAAGAGTCAAAATTTCATTAGACTGACCAAAAGTTTGTTTAAGGGTTGGCAACCATATCAACCGATGGGATGATTGAGTGAGAAAGATGTTACCCTGGAATAAAGTATGAAGGATGGAAGAAGTGTGCTATCAGTTAGAGAAAGACCTGACTTCTATGTACCCCTTAGCTTTGCATGAGCCTAACCAGTCGTATAATGTTGCATGGATGCAACGTACGTTGGTTTAGGAGGTTGAGTTAGCGACAGTTTTGTTGTACCTCAAATTTGGTGACCAATTCAATATGGAGAAGGAATAAAAGTGTTCACTGATCAAGGAAGCCATAGGAAAATTAGATGATGTTTCCTATACTTTGAGGAGGGAAAGTCTGATGCCGATATTGAGAAGGATCTCAAGAATCATGAAGTGGAAATTGGAGTGTTTTATTAGGCTGCCTTATAAGAAGGGAATGGAGAGTTTTCAATATTTTAAGTAGTAGATTAAGATGGCTTATTCAATCGTATTTGAGAAACTCAGTTGGAGGATAAGAATTTAAGGAAAACTTAGGAAACACTGAATGAAGAGAACCCCGAGGAAGATTTAAGAGTGCAAGAAAAGGTATAACCATAAGGCATATAGGAATTCCCAAGCTGTTAATATCTCAGAGGATGTATCAGTATAGAAAATACAATGTCGTCGTACAAGAATATTCAGTTGGTAAATCAAAGATATCGAGTGGTTCAGAAATTTTGAATCATGTTAGCGTCATTGATCGTGCATGTTCTTGTCGATTGTTTCACGGTTAATCAAGTTGACATTGACCAGACTGGAGATTCTACCTTCATATATGGCACATCACCTAACGTTCCACATTTCATGATATTGGTATGGAAAATGACAGATGGATTATTGCAGAGATGCTAATCAGAGATTCAAGGCTGTAAATAGAAGTATGTAGACCGCAGTTGAAGAGACTTGTGTTGCAGTAAAGCAATTGGTTCTTATTCAAGGTGTTTTCTCAGAAATGAAAGGATTTTTTGTAAGAGTTGGGAAAGCGATAATCTGATATATTGATCTATACCGAGTAAAGAGTTGTCATAGTTGGAAAGGTTGTCTATAAACCAGAGCTTAGATATGTTTATGCATCTAGTATGTCAAGTGTTGATGTTGTGTAAGCAAATACCAAACTCCAATATGATAAAACCGCTAAAACCATAGAACTCGCAACCCAATATCTCTTATCCTAAAGGTATTTGGGGAATCATGAGCTGTTTTAATGTCAGCTAGATGATGAGAAGCCCAAAGTTGATTATGCAAAACTCTTTGCAGATACTTCATTGTCCAGTAAAGTGTGTAAAGATATGTTTCGAAAATTTGGGGACGAATTCTTTTAAGGGGGGAAGAATGTAATAACCCTCACGAGCCAATGAAATTTTGGTCGAGAAAAATTTCGCTCGACCAGTTTGGAGTTTGTACCAGAATTAAGATTAAATTTGGCCCGTTTAATTAATTTCTCGACGTGATTGTCTTGTGGTCGAAAACCCTTCCCTTGATAATTCTGGTCGAGTGTTAATTTTTATTGTCGGGTTTTATTAACCTAGACGAGATTTTCCGAGAGCAAGATGACAGCCAAAGACAAGGAATGTTTGGTTGAAAAATTATTTAAAATTATCAACGAACTTCCTAAATAATTTCTAAACTGAGCTATGTCCTCCACCAGCCTGGTTGCTCAGTATTAAACCACAAGTTATGGACCTGCTTGCTTTCCTAACTTCTTCAGTATCCAGCACATGACAATCACAAGCTGTCTGCTTGCTTGGTTCCTTAGCTGGTCATGTGACAATCACATGAAAGGGCTGGAGCTTTCGTTAGGAGAAGGAGAGGACAGCAGCTGGTGCTGTGAGTTCTGAAGCAGCTGGCCAGCTGTCCACACTCAGCCAAACTTCATCCAGAAGAGAAGCCTCACCTGAAGCAACCTCAGCTCTTACTTATCTCCTCCTCCAGCTGCTTACCACGTTCTGTAGACAGAAGAACAAACCAGAGGAAATTTCAGAAAGATTAAGAGAGAAAGAATAAGAGAAATCAGTGAAAAAATTCAGAAAAATTAACCAAGAAAAATTGTTGGTGATTTGATCTTCAATTCTTTATCACTTTGTTGCTGTGGGAAAGATCGGAAGTTCAGCCGCAAGTTTACTTGGAGAGGAGAACCATCTGAGTTCATCCAACAGTTTAGACTTTGGCTAAGGCATGGGGCTTTGCTAGTTCAATCCTGTCCATTCAGTCTCTTTGTAAGCCGCAATCAAGTGAGTTGGATGAGTTGTTGAGTTAACCATAGAAACCGATCAAAACCTTGTCCATTCTCATGTCCATTCAGCTTTGTTCAAGTCGAACTAAATTCTTGTTCAAGCCAGTTTTAAGACCAATCTCTAGGTGAGTCTAGATAGAAGTTGATGATTTATGAATGAGTATTACTTGATTGAGTATTTAATATTGTGACTGATAAGCAAAGTCTTTTAATCTCTAATGAAATGTGTGTAAACACTTGAGAAATATTATGAATTATTATTTGAGGTTTATCCTGAGCCTTAGTACTTGTTCTCAAGCACTAATACATAAGTATATAATTAAATATATGAGTAAGAATCATGTGAAGTCTTATCATATTCACTCCCCCTAAATTCCGCATTACCGTGACTTAGTCCAGCGAATGGAACAAGGTCATGAAGACACGGTGATGGAGTAGCACCCTGGAGACCGTGTACTGCATGACGATGTAGTCTCGAATGTTCATTAGGACGTTCGAGGATGATGGTAATGCGAACTCACTAAGCTTGGTTAGTATATATATATATTTTGTATTTATATATGAAGTGATTGGCGGGTGACATGGAAGTGATGTTTAAGATAAGATTCATATTGATGGAATGATAGGCCTTACCTATATATAGTAGTTATGGAATATACTTCCACTGCATGCAAATGGAGTTCATTGCTCGGGATATTATTAATATGTGTTGGAGTATGAGATTAGACTCACTGAGTAAACTAGTTACTCATGAATCATTTGTGATGCAGGTTACCAAAGTAGGCGGGAGACCTTACTCTAGGTTGGGAAGGAACAGCATTAGACAGCAATATTTTTGTCATCCTTGCATTGATCTTTCGAAAATTCTTATGTATAAAGATTGCTTTCGATATCTTCAAGGTCGACCAACAACATTTATGTAAGATGCTTTTGAAAGAATAAATATATAATGTATAAAGATTTTTTTTTTTAAATTACAGGTTCCGTATGATATTAGTCTTTGTTCGGACGAACCAACAATTGGATATTACTCGGTCTGGTTGCAAAGACTCGGGTCGTACCTAATAGGATATGTGTACTTGGACGATTGGCTTAAGGTACCTGTATTTGTTCTGGGAACTTTGGGTTAATTGTTTATGTGCACATTATGGCTTCTTTGGTTTGGTTTAAGTTACTAGTGATTGGCTGTGCATGTTCTTGTTTGATTGTTGCACGGCCGGTCGAGTCAACTTGTACGACCAGATCGGGGGTGTCACATATAGAGGGGATCAAGTCTATACATCTCAGAATATGATGATGGATGACATCTCTAGGAGATTGGAGGATATTTCACTACCTGCAAACGTCATGATTAGTAGGATACACAATCTTATTGAGAAACTCGTGGAAAAGATCAGTGTTCTCGAGATCACAAAAGATTACCAACAACCATCGATCGATGGACGCCATGGACATTTGTATACATTGGATCAGATTCCTCCTACAAGTATGGAATGATAGCGAGGGGTAGGCACATTACCGATGACCCAACTATTCACCTACACTTTGTCATTAAAAAAAATGAACAAAGTGGACTATAGCAGCACTATTGAGTCATTGGATTTATAAAAAAAATATATATATAACAAAAAAGATTCAGAGAAAAGGGAAAAATGAAGAAAAAAGGGATCAGTGAAGATTGTCTTTGTGTTTAGATACTTATTGGGGTAAGAGTCCAATTATCCATTGATCGATACCTCAAAGTAAAGCCGGCATTTTTATTTTATGCAAGAAATGAGATTAGTAGAGAGGTGTGTCAAAACTAGTATTCGCTAAGTTGGTGATAGAATGGATTTGGTTGCTAGAATAGGATATGGTATATAAAGTGCCTCTGAGTTAGCATGATGTGGCTGCAACATAGAAGAGGTGGAGTAGTAAGTTAGAGATTTTGTGAGTCCCCACGATTTCAAACACTCTTTCAGATAGTGATGCTCTTTGCTTGAGGACAAGCAAAAGGGTAAGTCTGGGGGGAGTTAATAGGTCCTTATATTTACCACTTTTATACCATGTTATAGGTTCTATTTGGAATCTTTTATGTGTGTTTAGGATGTGTTTTAGAGCTTTTACAGGTCCAGGTGTGTTTTGTAGCATTGTGGAGATTATTGGGCTTTCCAGAGCTTAAAGAGAGAAGAAATCTGTAGCTGGTCATATTCAGAAAAGTACGAGTCGAACCAGAGCATGGGCGTCAATTGATGATGCACCCTTGCCATCGATCGACGGTCGACACGCAAAAACCTAATTCGTGAGCAGCCGACTTGGAGCCCAAATCACAACATATTACAAGATTATCCCTAGACGAGTTTTACCTAGTTTATATGTCTTTTGCTGATGTTTTATGCAAAGAACGGCTTTTTACAATCTTTCAAGTTTCTTATATTTTTCTAAATGTGCTACAGAATCCACATAAATAAACTGAAATCATACCTTTTTGAGAAGTCTCAAAAACAAGTTGTCTATATTTGAAAATATGAAAGAAACAAAAAAACGTTCTAGGGTTTGAAAGAATATTTGCAATGTCTATGTTTGAATTGCCGGGAGACAATTCAAATTTGACATAATTAGTTTATTCTTCCTCTGCACTACATATTCTACATTGGATGTCACAAGGGATCCCACGAGCCCGTACTTTTTTTGTAACGGGTAAGGTTTCAGATAACGGTTGCCACAAAAAAAAGCTTCAGTTTTGGAGAAAAGTTGATCTTCCAAGTGAAATCGAGAAGAGGTCTTTTCAGTGTAGTTAGGAACTGTGTTTATGATTATTTTGGCTATGGGGTTGATTATTTTTTCATATGCCGGCTTGTGTCTCCGGGATTAGTGCAGTGGCGGATCCATGATCTTATTTTAAGGGGAATCAGAGAATCTGGACCTTGTCCCAATATAACAATATATAAGAAAAGAAATAAAACAATGTATAACATAAGTGTCGAACTGGGAGAAGCTTGCTCACGGTCACAATAGACGAGGAGAGAAAGTATAAGAGAGAGAAAGTATATCTCGTCCGTTCATGTTGCCTCCAGTGTTCTGGCGGCGCGTCCGGGCGCGTGCCGGTGCCGGAGGGCTCCAACCTTAAGGTTTGAGTTGTTCTTTGCCTCCCCAGTACTCTCGTGCCCTTCCCGCCTTGATTTTTGGCTCTGGTATGGTTCCCGTTGGAGGTGTCTCAGTCATCCTTGGTAATGGCCGACGTTTCCGGTGGGTTGTGGTCTCTCTGGAGTCGAGGCGCGGTGTAGTGGTCCATAGAGGTTGGTGGTTTTGGCGTCTAGAGTAGTGTAGTATTTTGTGTCGTCAATGCTGGATTTATCTCGTTTTATAGCTCCTTGGTTAAGGTTTCATGCCAGGCTTGTAAGTGGTGCTGATGGTGGCTTACAGTTCTCTTAAGGTTTGAGTCAGGTGGTTGCTTGTAGTTCGTCTCACCACCTTTGTGTGTGTGGAGAGTTTTGTTTGATAAGGCTTTCTCAGGTGATTGGGTGTGCTTAAGTCGTTTCCTTATTTAAGGTGTTTGGACTGTGCAACGGTTCCTCTTGTCCAGTTGTGAAGTCTTCGTGGTGTTTGATCTTATTGCTTGGCGTGCGAGGCAGCAGCGATATAGATGGCTTGGGTGTGGAAGTAGAGGGTACCGGCTGGCTGGCTAAAGGCAGCAGCGGTAAATCTTGATCACTGGCTTGTATTCTGGTCCTTTTCTGCTTTGCTTTATTTTGTGGCTTTGGCATAGATGCCTTCCAGTTTTACGGAGTTAGTTTCAAGTTAGTTTCGCTTGTGTTTTATTTTTAAGTCCCCCTGTGTGGATTTCAATCGCTCCTGCGTGGGCACTAACTGCCGTTTCCTATGGATTTTAGTTTTCTGAGGGTATTCTGTTGGGCCGCCAGCTTTATATGCTCTTCGGTTTTTAAATTTGATTGAATTTCAATTTGACAGAAAAAGAGTGTCAAACTGGAGTTAAGGGGTATCAGATAATGGGTTGTTAAACCAAATGATCTACATAATATTCAATGTTACATTATAAGGGTACTGTTATCTAATTTTAACATGTGTCATCTAACACCCTATTGATACACGTAAGTCAGCCTCTGGATTAGTGTATCCTTTAGTTACCGGCTTGTTTCACCCTTTGTGGGTTTTAGCTTTTATGTTCAAACTTGTAATCTCCTTTGATAGTGTTTGGAATGTTGTGTTCTAATAAAATATCAGATGACAAAAAAAAAAAAAGATGATGTATCTAAGTTTTTTTCTTTAGACTGATTGAAACGGGTACGTGTAAATATTTTCCATAGCCTTTAACTTCATGTCGACCATATATTGTTACTACAACATGTCACATAATCAGTAATGCGTAACTTAAATGAACACAAGAGATAGTGACAAGTTGATGGAGACCCAAATATACCAAAATGACCTTAACAGGCTGACCTGATCATGATTCCCTCGAAATCCCCTTCTTATTATTTGAGGAGAATTTTTAACATTAAACCATTATGCCATTACTTATGTGGCATCACCACAATTCACCTCATTGCCTTTTTGGAATAACCCTTTTTTAACTAGAGATATTACATTTCATACTATTGAAGACAAACCTATATACTTTCATTTTCTTCATCATATACCTCTAAATATTTATTATTAATGAATATTCGAACATTACTTCATTACGTATTTGACAATGCTATTAAACATTCATCATTATTTTTATAAACATTCACTACTCCCGGGTTATCTTCATTATTATAAAATTTATACAATATACATTCATTATTATCTTTTAATATGACCCGCACAATAGAGATCGAGATGTAATGTAACTTTATAATATATTTCGAATATTGAATGAAAGACCATTTGTTGTTATCGTATTTGATAATGGTGTTAGTCAAATATGTAACTTTATAATATAAGTAAGTAACGGTGAATATAAAGTTACATTACATATTACATTACATATTGCATATTAAAATATAATAATGAATGTTGTTATCGTATTTGATAATGGTATTAGTCAAATATGTAACTTTATGATATAAGTAAGTAATGGTGAATAAATACATATCTATAAATAGAAAATATAATAAAAATTATAATATTTATATTATTTTAAAAAATTTGAATTACTAAATACCTGTGAATAAATGTTGTCTTGATGAAAAAATACAATGAATCAGATATATCAACCTTTGTACAACTTTAAATTACGGAAAGTATGATTTCCCCCTTCATACAATTAATTTGGAAATCTTTAGAATCAGGAAAGTTATAAGTATGAGATTAAAAAGAATTTAAACCACACAACCAACTTTTACACACAAAATTAATATTATGAGTTACATTAAGTAAGTCAATCACGTATTTTAAGTAAGTCAATCACATAATTTTCAAATTGACGTATTTTAATTTTAAAATATAATATTAATCATTGATTTATGTAATTGCCGATTATATATAACTTTATAATAGAATTTTGAATGTTAAATAAATATTTTCTGTAGTTATCGTATTTAACAAATGATATTAATCAAATGTTTATTATAATGCAAATTCCAGTAAAAATATTATTGACATGTAAATAAATGTATATCAAACTATATGTTATCTTTATCATGTTATATATATATATATATATATATATATATATATATATATATATATATTTTTTTAATATCTACATATAAAAAATCACTTTGGAACATATTTTTATATTG
>CAKOAT010939598.1:93064-123514 GCA_932364175.1 Eruca vesicaria subsp. sativa
AATCACAATCATGTCATTATGATAATGGCCAAACTTGATATAAATGGTAATTATCATAAATTATGTCATTATGATTTCTATTATACATTATGATTCTTATAATACATTATTATGTTTCCTATAATACATATAAAATCACAATCATGTCATTATGATAATGGCCAAACTTGATATAAATGGTAATTAACATATATTATGTAACTAATTTATTCACTCAAAATGATTATATTCCAAAGAACTATAATTAATTTTGCTTCCTCTCTTGATTAATTCTTACCAATTAAATTCAGAGACAAGAACAATTAGTGATTCTACACATAAATATTATCAATCAGAAGATATAAAATTAGGGTAAATTATTAACCATAATCATAAATATCAAATATGGTTAGTTACTAAGCAAAATATAAGTCAGTTTTAATTGCAAAATAATAATAGATATTATTTGAGTAGCGTTTTTACCAAATATATCAAATATGGTTAGTTGCATACTTATTCTGTTTTAGTATAATCCATGTTTTAGAAAAAAAAATTATTTCTAAAAAATAGATATTTCACATTGCCAATGCACTATTTCTGATATGATATCAATATTATTATATGATATCTGAAAAAATATTTGTTTTCTCAAACTAAACATAAATTATATTTCTGAATACTATGTTTTTTTTTAAAACTATAATATTTCTAATACATCTTTTGTTTCTCAAACTAAAGAAATATATGTTTTAAACAAACTTACTAAGAATTTTTTTTTCTCATACTACTTAACCTTATAATTCTCTAAAATTTGTAATAAATTTCAAAGAATCCCTTCAATTAAGTTCCATGATTTTTTTTAAGTATTGAATAAACATAAATGGTGATGCACAAGTACTTATTGTTGATCTATGGTCAAAGGTTTATGGTTAAATACGATAGTAAATCAATACTTTCTGAATTTGCCAAACATTTTCGTTTGTAACTCAAATCTTGTGTGGCTAAAGCCTAAGTTTGATGTCTATATATATATATATCAAACTAAAGTTATTTCTACAGAATCACAACCAACCTTAAAAAAAACTGCGATACAAAAAAAAAGTTCTGTGAAAATAATTAATTTACATAAAGAAATTGTTCGAAAACCTAGGAGTGAAGTTTTAAGTTATCTCGAGTTTTTAGTCCTCATTCTTATGATATACTTTTTAGTTTTTTTTTTAAATAGTTGCATTAATATTCTTATATATTGATCTCTACAAACATGTTCATATGAAATTATGTCTTTGTAAATAGTTTTATTAATATTAGGTTTTATACTGATCTTTGCAAACAAGTTCACTGGAATCAAGTGTATCGATTATGTAACTAACGCTCATGATTTACTTGATTTTGAACCTCCACGGATGCTCATGTTGTGTTATGTGTTTTAAATTTATGATCCATTGAGTGGGAAGAAGGTATTTTACCGTATAGCTCTTGCACATACATATATATATATATATATATATATATGTATATATGTGATATAAGTTATTTAGTTGGTCATTTCAAATATATAATTAGAAGAAATTTGAATGATGTTCTCACATTTCGTTTGATCCTGAACTTCCAAGGATAGAAGTTCTCAAAAAGAAGTATACATAAACATTTTAATGTTCCTTGATTAATTTATTTTGATGTTTATTTACATAATAAGCTGACTAAAGATTAACTTTTGAAGATTCCAAAAAGTGTCTTTTGGTGAAATACATGATATTTTCATTTAATTTATTTTTTTATTTTTAAAATATAAAAATTTCTGCTATGTATATTTTCTTTCTTAGATAAAGGTTTTCTTAACATTCAATGATTCTATAAATATATAAGTAATTGTTTAAATATATAAATATACGTAAGTTTTAAAAATTCAAAATATATCATATACAAAAATATATTACAATTATTTATTTTATTATTATCATCATACTTTGGTTATGAAATGAACAATTATATTTTTATGTTTTATTTTTCATAAATTATTTAATAAATTAATAAAAAATTTTCTTTACTCTGAAATTTTTTTCTCATATAAACACTTCAATCAATGGACATATCCAATACACAAACTTTGCTCTAACAAAAAAATACAAATAAATTTACATTATATTATCTTACATATTATAGTAATAACCTCTTTCCATTACTCGCCCCGCGCCGGACGTGGGTCAACACCTAGTGTTTAAGTAAAGAAAAGACTGAAAATAAAATATCTGCCGACTTGTGAAAACATATGTTCTTTTGCATACTAAACAAGCTTTGTTTTTTTCTTTTAGCAAAATCGAAACATATCTTAAGCACTTTACTTGGTTTATTAGTGGTCATGGAGGATGGGTTTGTAGGGTTGAGACACATGCTAACGATTGTCTTCCTCTCTGGCTTCGCTGGATTCATGGAAGCACCTGTGATTACTGACGTCACCGTCGCCGCCGTTTGCTCCAGACCAGACGACTCATGTTCTCTTGCTGTCTACCTCACCGGTTTTCAACAAGTGGTACACACCTTTGCTTACATATATTGGCTAGTTACTAGCTTTACTTTCTCTTAATCTGATTTTTTTTTTTGTGTGTTAGTTAAAGTCTTTGCGTAAACTCAACATGCCAGATGCTTCCATATCTATTTCTATGTTTCTTTAGGGTTTCTCTGAACTTGAAAATGAGAACCTGTTACTCAGATAATCGAATTTGTTTTTTCAAGCAAATGATGTTTAAAATATTTATTGCTTGGTTTAAATTGTGATTCTTCCTAAGAAAATGTCAGATAATTTATAATTTCTATTTTTTTTTGTTTCGTCCGTATAATTCGAATATGTTTAGCCGAATACAGCTTTTTTAATAAACAGTTAAGTAGTAGTATTTGTGTGATAATTGGTTCTATTGATGAAGGCAATAGGATTGGGGACTATGGTAATGATGCCAGTGATTGGGAATCACTCAGACAGATATGGGATTAAAACAGTTCTCACTCTTCCCATGTGTCTCTCCATTCTTCCTCCTGGTCAGTTTTTTCGCACATTTTTTTTACGTTTCTTTTAGACATTTATGAATCATATTGACCACTTTTCCAGATTAAAATAATAAAAATAATAAAAAGGAGAAAAAGAAAAGGATGAGTAATGTTTCTCAGGAAAACAATTGAAAGTTTTAAGAAAGTTTTAAATACCGATAATGATGCTTTAGACACATTAACAAACTGACACAGAAATAGAACTCGCTGTCTGTTTTCACTATGAAGACGCAAGATTCGACGAATATGATATGTGTAATTTATTAGGCAAATTACGCGTGGAAGAAACCAAGCTTTGCTCCACTACAATGATTGGGACGTCTTTGATCATCATTGTACCATTAGTTTTATTGACAACACAAAAGAAAATTAAAAGAGAGAGAGAAAAAAAGGGGAAACTGGGGAAACTGGGAAAATAAACAATAATAAAAGTGTTTTTATCTTTCTATACCTTTGCATTATTTGATCAGTTTTGGACCTACTTTATTGTAGAAAAATCTACAAAATGCTAATTTCTACTTTATCTTATACTCTTCCATATATCCCCTATATATTATTTGAGAAGCATTACAACATTCTTTGGTAGCCACGTGTCAGCATGAGAATGCTTCTCAAATTTACTAGAGAAAAATGTTGGTCCATATAAACATATAATATACTTTTTATTAGCCTAAATATAAAACTATTATTAATGCTATTCATTATTTCCTTAAATAAAATTTACGGAATTACCTAATATGGTTACAATATATATATATGACAATTAATGATTTGAATATGAAGATTTGATAAAAAAAATTATAGCATCTACTATTTTTGTTAAATTTAATTATAACAATAAATTAAACAATAACATTAACTATATAACAAAAAAATTAGATTTTTACATATGTTATATTTATTTTTTTACAAAAGGCTATAAATTAATAAAGCATTGAAAAAATTCAATTATAATTTTTTGAACAATAGTTTAAATCTCCTATATGTTGGAGCATTACAACATTTTTTGGTAGCCACGTGTCGCAATGAGAATGATTTTCATAACTCTTAGAGAAATATTTTGGTCCAACTAAACATACGTTTATTTTTATTATACCAACTATCATATTTAATTAGAAGTGTACAAAAGAAGATTTTTTATTCTTTCCTTAAATAAAAGCTACGGAATTACCTAATATGATTAACATATATATCACAATTAATGTTTATGAATAATAAATATTTGATAACAATTTTTTATACTCTTTATGTTTTATTTAATTTATATTATAAAAAGAAATTAAAAAATCACATTAATTATATAATAAAAAAATTTATATATGTTCTTATACGTTATATTTTAAATTTTTTAAAACGACCATAAATTACTGAAGATGGTAAAAATCTCACACTAAAATTTTGTGATCAATGGTAACGATTTTAGTTCAGCCAATCGTTTTTCTAATGGGTCTTAAATAGTTCATAATGATTAACTAAATGGATCACCCATAATAGAGTGTGTTTTGTTTAAAATTTTTGCATACCCAAAATCAATATGAACCATCATCCATTTTGTTTTAATTTTTGGTATAATAAAAAAAATATATGGTTGGACAAAAAAAAACTAAATCCAAATAACCGAACCAAATCTAACCCAAAAATGAATACAAATTTTTAAGCAAAATTGGTTAAATATCCAAGCGAATTCGAAATTTTGGTATCTAGATAATCAAAACTGAATCGAAAAATTTCGGGTATTCGAGTGTACTCGAACCAGATTTATATTCTTAAATATATTAATTATTTTTAAATTTAACATCTAAGAATATACAAAACACATGAGATGTTTTAAAAAATTCTAAAATACTTAGAAATATGTAAAATAGTTAAATGCAAATTTTTAAAATAGCAAATCAACCTCTAAATACCAAAAATATTTGAAATATTTATTGATTTTTTGTCCAAATATTTAAGATAAATCAATTTTATGTTAATTTTAAGTATTTTGTCATTCATTTTGCAAATTTATGTTATATATTATTTCTACTTTTAGGTTTTGAAAAACTTAAAGTACATATGAATTTTAATCTTTTTTATAAAAATTAAATGGGTTATGCGAACTTAAACCTAATCTGAACCTGTAAAAATTTAAACCAAACCGCAATGATCTAAACCAAACATAATCTAACCGAAACAAATAGTATCCAAATGTCCATATTGATAGCAAGATATGTATTTAAATACAACATATTTTTAAAAAGCTCACTCCGCGCATGGCGCGGGTTATCATCTAGTTGTAGATAAAATAGCGAGTTCTTACCTATATGCTATGTTTTAAACATGGTAAATTTTATATTCTAACCTTTTGTCTATGTTCTATCTTTTTTAGAATATGTATTCTCTATTTTTGGTTATTCTATTATTTTAAATTTGAGAAAATTTAGGAAGCAATCTTAGATAATTATTTGAACTTATCTTGTTTTGACAAAAAACATACTTTTATAATTTTAGTGAGAAAACACAGTTTTAACAGAAAATAAAGATTTTACGGTTTTGAGGAAAAAACGTAATTTTTCAGTTTTGGCAGGAAAACATAATTTCACTGTTTTGGCGAGAAAACGCAGTTTCAACAATTTTGACGGGAAAAATCAAACTTTTGTCGGAAAAATATAATTTAACAATTTTGATGGAAAAATGTAATTTCATATTTTTTGTCGAAAATTGTACTTTTATGGTTTTGGCGAGAAACGTAAGTTTACGATTCTGGTGAGAAAAAATAATTTTACATTTTTGGTGAGACAACATAATTTTATAATTCAGACAGAAAAATGTAGATTTCACAATTTTGTGAGAAAACATAATTTTACGGTTTTGGCGAGAAAACAAAATTTCACGAATTTTGAGGGAAAACTAAATTTTACGTTTTTGACGTAAAACGTATATTTTTTTTTGGTGGAAAAAAAATTATTTTCTGTTTTGACTGAAAATGCAATTTCCGTTTTTAGCAAACATGTGATTTTCGGGTTTTTGTGGAAAATATTGTTTTTATGTTTTGGTGGAAAATGTATTTTTATGGTTTTGATAGGAAAGCATAGTTCTACAGTTTTGTTGAGATAAAGTAGTTATGTAATTTTGGAAGGAAAACAAAATTCTAGAGAGAAAAACGTAAATTAATAATTAAATAATTTTTAGGGTTCTTTTCTTTTTTACTATTTAATAACTTAATAAACAAAAATATGATTCAGTTATTTTATTAATTGATAAACACATATATACTGTAAATATATTTAATTAATTTGAATATTTATTTGTCTGTTATATAAAAACTAGAGGGTTATTTCCGTATTAAAAATTAACAAAGGTTTAATGAGACAAAAATATAGCATCAAAGGTATATAGTGACAAATCAGTTCTGAATATGGCCTAATTAGCCAATTTTTCCAAAAAAGAACAATCTATTACAATTTCATCTAAAATTGACTAAATGAAAGGTGCACAGTAGCATTGTATTTATCACATTTAAATAACGCAAATAAATGTTTCAAAGAAATAATAATAACGCAAATAAATGATCATAAGTTAACAAATTAAATAGTACACACAAACATAGAAACATGGTTTTCTCCTGGGTTGAAAAAGAAATGATCGTAAATTAGTAATGATTATGGAACTGAAAACCCAGAACAATGTAACTAGGTTTAGTTGAGCAACGTATACTCCTCTTGATTGTTGAAGGCTAACGGGCTGGTGCCTTTTGGATACCACTCTGAGTCAATAAAAATACTCCAACTGGACCATCATTTTTATTTAATTAAAAAGACAGAAGCCATATTTGGACCATCTTCTTTTTCGTTGAAAAAAACAAAACTAACTGGACCATTTCCTATTTTTTCTCGGTTTTTGAATTCTAAAGTAATCCAATGATGGTATTCCACTGTCCAGTAAATATATTCTATTAATTTGAAATCTTATTCTAATATTAACATTTAATTCATGTATTGGCTGTTTTCCTTCATCATGTGCAGAGATAAAAAATTTAAAATTAAATTATAGATAAAATGAAATTTATTAATATATATATTTTATTATTTTGATTAATATTTAATAGAAATTTGATTTGATTAAGCGCAAAATTAAGAAAAATAAACTGTTTTATTTTAAATGATATTTAATAATATATATGTATTATTTTACAATTTTGAATCTTAGAAATTTAATTAATTTATTTATTTTGGTTAAATTTATTAAATAAACTTGTTAAAATTACTGAAAAATCATATAATATTGTATAGTTATTAAAAATTATAGCTAAACAATGTTTATAAAATTTGTCGAATCTAAAAGAAACTAATGATATTAAGATTAAAAATTTATTATTTTTTTAAAAAAAGATGTAAGATTTATTGAAAATATTAGTAATTAAAATTGTATAATTATAAAGTAAAATTAAATAACATTTCGGAATTTATAATGATGATTTGATTAATGAGTTATTACCTTATTTCAAGAAGTTTACCAAAAATATAAATTCATATTAATTGTAATGTATCAGTTATTACCATATTCTATAAATTTTACCAAAAAATATATATATTAGTAATAAATATAATTTTCCATGTCATATTTAACTATAAATCATGTCATTAAATTTAGTAATCATATCATCATTTTTTGTAAAAATAATTGTGGAAAAGATATGTGGAAAATCACTTTGTAAAAAATATTTAGGGGAATTATTACAATTTATGCTATAATTTTTTTTTGGCCTACAGCTTTCATTCATTAAGGATATAAACGTGTTAGTGAAAACAATCTAACTATATGTATGAATCTACTCATATATGCATTATAACAAAGCGATTCAATTGATAATTGTGGCTTTCATTCAAAGTGATTTTTTACAAAGTGATTTGCGATATGTCTTTTCCACAATTATTTTTACAAAAATCGCTTTATTATAATGCATATATATTAATATATATTCATACATATATACAGGGGAATTATTACAATTTATTCTATAAATTTTTTTTGGCCTAAAGCTTTCATTCATTAAGGATAGAAACGTGTTAGTGAAAATAATCTAACTATATGTATGCTCATACATGCATTATAATAAAGTAATTCAATTGATATCATGGCAGTAAACTGTAAGCGACTTGCGCAAACCAGATTCCAAATTTCATCAGCTTTTTACAATTAATTTTTTATATATAAGCCTACACCGATTTGCATTACGAATTTCATATTTCGTTTTTATTAATATAATTCTAACCCAAAATGGTATATATTTCATTTTGATAATTAATTTTTTTGTATAAACCGAAACCAAATTTTACAAACACATACGAATTCCATTAATTATTTTTTGTTCACGTATTTATACAAATTTATACTAACCCAAATGTTCAATCATGAAGGGGAAACAGTCTAACAATACATATGCATCAATCGGCAATAGTAGGTTCTAAATTTCAAGCATACATTTCATGATTGAACATATCAACATTTTTAATATAAATTTGGCTACTAAGAATATTATTAGCTGCAATGTGTTTTCACCTAGCTAATCTAATAACCATTTCCATATTTACATGAAATGCGACTAAAAATGACAGTACATGCAATAGCAAAGTGATTGGAAGTTTGAAACACAAAACAAGATTTACCAACAAATTGTCTTGGCACCATTTTAATCATAAGGTTACTTTGAGAATGTTCATCTCGGAAATGAATTTTCAGGATCTTTTGACTAGTCTCTACCATGTACCTCTCATTCCTAATAGATTGGTTCACATTCCTATTCAAAAGGTATTTTGGTTTTCTTACAGATTTTCGTCAACCAGTTTTGATACCTATTGTTGAGTTTTTATAAAACTCATATCCAATTATGTATTGTCTGATTAGTACGATATTGTCTATTTTAGGTCTAAAAACTATCCCACATGAATTTGTTATTGGACTCATTCCCAATAGATTCCATATTAATCAGAATTTTACATCTTATTATATATTAGACTTTATCTATCTAAACTTTTGATGTGAGACTTGGATTGACAACAATTACAAGAAACCAAATTGAAATTGTCAAAATTACTACCATCTATATTATTAAAATTGAAGTACATATTGGAATTGTTTGGAAACATGGATAGTTGTATTAAAAATAAGTATGTTTGGAAACATTAATATTGATATTTAAGAAAATCTGTTATTTATTGTTACAAAGATTTACTATTTATTTAAAATAATAAACATAAATAATTTTTGTCACTAACAATATTCAAAAATATTCCTTATTTATTAAAAAATCAATCATTTATTAATTAAATGGTATATTTCTATATATTGGAGACTAAACTACTTCTTATAATCTAGCTAATTTATCAATTATATTTTAATGAAACTATGTACGATGGATTTAGACTCTAGGTAGTACTTTTTAAGCAAAAAAAATAATATTCAAAACAGTGTATCAATACCCACTGATTTAGGCAGACGACTCAATATAGGGAACATATATCGCAACTACTTAGATTGATTCATAATGCATATTATACCATTTATATAAAACAAAAAAAATTACTTATAAAACCGTAGAAAAAAATATTTGTGCGGTTTTACGGGTCAATCATCAACATGTATGCTTAAAATTATGAATATATATTATACCCTTTATACAAAAAAAAAATCTATACTTTTAAAATTGAAGTACATTTCAAATTTGTTTGGAAATAAGGATAATATTAACCAAAACGTTAACAAAAAATTGAGTAAATTATTCAATCAACCAAACATAAAAAGAAAATCAGGAATAAAAAATAAAAAGCATAAAATATCCACTTCTCCAAGGTACATATCTTATGCTTCCTTAAAACTTGCACGGCTCTCTTCCAAATTAATTACCAAAATCAGCACACAAAAAAATATAACAATATTTAGATTTGATTCCCGTATATTTCAAACGATATTATTTTTATTAAAATTAAAAGCACATAATATCCTTATAAAATCTATGCGCGCCATAACTCCTTTTAGGCCTCGATTGGTACAACAGATGATAAAGCATTAGCAGTATGCTGCAGAAGCTGTATGGTGCAGAAGCTGTATGCTTTTATTAAGGTTTTTAAAAAGGTGATTGGAAGAACAGTAGGTGTATACAATTTTAAAAATATCATAATAGTTAGTATAATAATATATTTATTTTAAAATAATATTTACATATTTATAATATATTAATAATATATTTTTATTAAGAATCTTATTCATTATATAAATTATATTATAGTTTATATGTGAAATATTATTATTTAAAAAATTAAAATCTATTTTAAAAATATAAAAAAAAATTGGATATAAAAAATATTTTAATATTATTAAATAAATAAATTAATTATTTAAAATTTTTATATAAATTATCATTATTTATTTATTGGTAGAGCAGTAAATGATTCATATATAAAATTATCCTTAGATTAATATATGTTATATAATTTATTTATTAGTGTCTAAATAATGTATATATATATATATATGTGTGTGTTTATATCTATAATTCATAAATATATATTATGTTTGTTATTAAATGTAATGAACGATATGTGTAATCATATAAATTATATTATATTTTAAATGTGAAATATTGTTCATTTAAAAAAATTAACAATATTTAATTATAATTTTAAAATAGAAATATTGTTTTGATTATACAAATATTCTTCTATTATTAAAAAAAAAAAATTAATTATATATAATTATTTTTAAATTTTTATATATTTTAAATGGAAAATGCTTTTCCAAAAGTTCCATATGAGAGCATTGAACAAAGAGCATTAGCATTTGATAATGTTTTTTAATATGCTTCTTGGTCAAATATTGATTGAATAATAAAGAGCAAAATGTTTATTCTAATGCTCTACCAGTCAAGCCCTTAACCTACATTCTTCACCTATCTATATATACCGGCTCTACCAAACATCCTAAGAAAAAACATGACTGTCGCAAGAAAAATAGTTCTTATCAAGGATATCAAGCTTTTTAACGACGAATAGCGAATGTCTTAAAAAATAGTTTTTAAAATATATAAAAATATAAAATTAATTATTTTAATGTTATCCATGGGTCCTGCGAGTTACCCACTAATTTAAATGGGGTGGATTTAAGTATACTTGCGGGTCAAATTTTTGAATAAAAAAAATGATTCAATCCACTGCGGAGCGGGTCGACTCGCAAACTCATCAATAATTTATATGATGGTACGTATAATACTATTAATTATATAATGATATATATATGATATATAATACTAATATGAAAAAAAACAGCAATATATTTTTGAAAAATACATCCGCGCAGGCGTGCGGGTCAAAATCTAGTTAATGATTAAACATATTGAAAGATTTCTTTCTACAGTCATACACCAACAAGAACAATGTATGTAAACACTAACCAGATATATTCAAGGGCAATAAATGATTTTTAAACCCATGAACATACAAATATCTAGAAATAATTGGCTTATTGAAGCGAGCATCATGAAAGTAGAAGAAGGTACAAAATAAATATTTTGATTCCAAGCCCTAAAAAGAAAATTGTACACGACACAGTTCTAGTTCCTTTCTTTTCATATAATTTTAAATCTAAAAAACGTGTTTACACCAGACCAACCAATTTCTATAATAATCTGATTAATGTGTTTTAATTTTAAATCTAAAAAAACGTGTTAACACCATACCAGAATTAGGCATGGGCAATATATCCGACAACCAGTCAACCGTTCGGACACCGGTTTGATTAAGCCAGTTTGGGTTGGTTTCTGATTTTCTTAATAAATCAAATGGTTCCTCTTTTGAGTTATAATGGGTGTCGGTTCGGATCGGTTCAAAACTCGACCACCATTTGATTACATCTGAACCCCGATAGAAACATAAACCTAGACCCTTTTAGTTTTCATCTGCAATTTCCCCAAAGGATACACCAAGATTCTCTGCAAAATCTCAACCAAACTTTTCCAAAATCCCAACTTCCGTATATCATTATATCCTTTCCAAAATCCTTTCCATAACCCTAGAATCAAATATCTTCATTGACTTCATCGTCGATTCGATTTTGAATCCCTTATTCAAGCTCATATATAATGTCTATGTGAATCCCTCATACTTGACAAGTCAATCCACCTCTTTAGGCAGAAAGTAATAAATCTGAGGTGTTTATTTTCTTCTGAGTACTCGATGGATTATTCATATATCTTTATTTTTTTAATTTTTGATTTTGGGTAGCTAATATTACTGGTACTCGATGCATTGGGGCTGGGAGGCTTGCATTCTGAGTACTCGATGCATTATTCATATATCTTTAATATAACAGGTCAAGTTTCTCTCTGTACATTGGCATGGCAATTAAAACAGGTCAAGAATGCATAACATGTTAAGTCCAACTTCGGATATTTTTTGCTAGTTTCAGAACCGAAACCCAATCAAAAACCGACATCCGAATGCATAACGGGTGTAGACATAACTTTTTGGTGTTACCAAAACCGAACTGAACCTGACTATAACCTGAAACCGAAATCGACCCGAATATTTTAAATATCCGAATGGAGCTGTTCTTTCTAGAACCAAAAATCCGACACCCTATAGGAACCGAACCGACAACCGATTGGTCTCCCGATTGCCTAGGCCTAACCAGAATGGTATTCCAGATTCTTTAACTAAGATTGCGAGATCTTTTCAGAGAGAACTTTTTTATGTTGGTTGTTCTATTCCGGTTTGGTTACCCAGACCACCCCAAGTTTGAGTAATAGAATAGCCGTTTGATGTAAAAATAAAATAAAATACACAAGGAAAATTGTATAATATTATTGATAAATAGATGTATCAGAAGCTGATAACTATATGTAGGTAATATTAGGATTAGATATATGGATATTTTGGTTATTGGTTAATATGCGGGGCCAATAAAAATATTAAAATAAAATAAAATATGTATTAAATAGTATTAAGATCAGTTGTTTTTATATTTAAGACGAAATTAGTCATCAAATCGTAGATAATTATTATATTGCTTATAAACAATATAAACGAACCG
The DNA here is from genome assembly GCA_932364175.1 of Eruca vesicaria subsp. sativa. NCBI lineage: Eukaryota > Viridiplantae > Streptophyta > Magnoliopsida > Brassicales > Brassicaceae > Eruca > Eruca vesicaria. The sequence goes on from CAKOAT010939598.1 coordinate 106,151, forward strand.
AATAATAATTATGGAAACATAAAATATTTCAAACGCCTACAATCACGAAATATCTAATACTAATTTTTATTAGTTTTCAAGAAATATTTATAACTAATCAGTTTATAATAAACTGTTTGTTGTATAGATATTGTAAGCATATACAACAATAATGTATATCCTATTAACTGAATCATAAGAAATATAAGAAATTAAAATTTCTCTAGATACCACCATATATTCATAAAATGTAGAATGAACTATATATATACTTTCAAATAAAAGCAGAAATACCTTATTCTCACCCTTCCTCGTCTCAACGTGTTTATTCAAATATTTAGAGTCTTTGATGCTTTTTGTCAAATGACGTGGGGTAACATGTATTTACAATTTAAGCATAAATTTTTCAAATATGAGCATAATATATATATATATATATATAACTCTTGCAGATGCACGTGGCAAAAATCTAGTTATTAATTAAATAAAAACATACACTTAATAAATTTTCTAAAGGATGCTCTAAATTAAAAATCACAGATTAAATAAACGTGACTTATATTTTAATAAATAAAATAATTCTAGATATAAATGATTATTTATTTCTAACAGAATCTATTTTCTGAAACTTAATATTTTAAATTTAAATATTGTACATTTTTTATTTTTTGTTTATTAAAAAAATATAAATTAATTTTAATTTCTAATGATCTTTTCTGACAATTAGAATTTAAATTAAATAATTTTCCGAAATAAACTTTAAGAAGATGTCAAAAAGATTTTGTTAGATTTTTAAAAATAATCATTTGTATGTCAAATAAAAGGATAAATATATTGAAATATTAAATAAATTATGTGAATTTGATTAAAAAATTTAAGTAATGGTCCAAATGAAAAAAAAATCACACATGAAATAGTTGTTTAGATTATTTATTGTATTGTGTACTAAAACATTTGTCGTATTTTATGGATGTGCATTCATATATCCATTCGGATTCAGTTGACCTATTCATATTTTTAGAGTTAAATATTTAAATTGTATTCGGATATTTATAAATTTTCGTTTAGATATGGTTCAACTCATAGTGGGTTCGATCCTTATTCGGGTTCAGATACCCATTTTACTTATGTATTTTTAACAAAAATTAAAATATACTCAAATCTTCAAAATCACAAAAGAAATAATATAAAACATAAAAAATAATGTAAGACTCTATATATAAATTTACATAAAATATTTGAATTTAAATATTTGGATGGAGAGAAAATAAACATTTTCAATATTTTGAACATCTTTCTGTTATTTTTAGATATATATTTGTGACTATATTGACAATTTTTAAATATTTTCATATTTTTAAATATCTAATAGATAAAAATTTAAAATAATTAACATATTTAAATATATCAGATGTTTTTGGTCTTCAGAATATTTTAGTTTGGATTTATTCAGATATGTTTATCTGGATCTTAAAAATTTTAGATCAATCGAAGTGATTAGGTGATGATTGTTTGTTTGGTTTTTAGATTTTAGTTTTTAGTTTTTGGCTTTTGGTTTTTAGTTTTTAGTTTTTAGATTTTGGTTTTTAGTTTTTAGTTTTTGATTTTGCTGTAGATTTTGTTTTTTTGAAAAACTTGAATGGTGATTTTAGATTTTGGTTTTTGTTTTAGAGATTAAAATAAATTATTAATAGTAAAATATTCTTATGAATCAATAAAAACAAAATTATCATTAGTGTCACTAAAAGTAAATAACTTAATGAAAAACTTAAAATAAAATAAAATATAAAGTATTATTAATATAATTGCTTCATTTAAAAATATTTAATTTTATATTTACAGGAAAATACACAATAATTTAAGGGGAAATTTGGATAAATGCACTTTAATAAGATTATAATTTGAAAAATACACCTTTGATTTGAGGTTTTGTAAAATACACTCATTTATATATAAATTTACTAAATTGCCCAATCTTAATATTTCTCAATTTTATTATATTTTTAAATTTTTTTAGAAAAAAAGGAAAAATCGTTAGAGAATATGCATAATATCTTTTTAAACTACATAATATCTTTCCCATATTTTTTAATATATTTATAAATTTAATTATATTGATTAATAAATTTTATTTATTTTAAAGTTAACAAAATAAATTAAAATCTATATGAACGTCATGATAAACTCAACATGAATCATAATTTTATTTGTTTTATATATCTTTGTTATTGTAACATATTTATCTTTAAACACATATTTATTGTAAACATAAATAATTATAAATAATTATAAATTACGAATTTATGTATTAATTATTGAAATATTAAACTGGGGTAAAAAGTAAATTCACATTAAAGAAAGTGTAGTTTTCAAAAGAAATTAGAGGCAGTGCGCTTTTCAAATTTCAAATCCTAAATAGGGTATTTTCCAAATTATCCCATAATTTAAATTAATAATTATATTTTACGTAATAATTTATAAAATATACTATTTCCATCTCAATTTTGTTACGTTTAATATAAACCAAATATTACTAAAAATAGTTAGATTTTTAAATTTTAATTTTAACATTTTTAGTAAAAATAATTTGCAACCAAATTGTTTACTAAAAATAAGTTTTAATACTATATAATTTTACACATAAAATATTGCATAATTAATAATTAGTTTTTGTACAAAAACAGGTTGCAAATTATTTTTACTAAAAAGTTGTTAAAATTGAAAATTAAAAAAATACTACAAAATATATAAAATAAGAAAATGTTTTCACTAATATAAGTTATTTTGTAGTTTTAGAATTTAAATCTTCAATGATAGAGAAATTGTTTTGTTGACTATAAGTGATATAGAATAGTTATTATTTTATCAATAATCTCTTTTCATTTATTTATCCTATGTTAATGCATAATTATAGTAATATTAATAATTTAACAAAAAGAAAAAAAAACTATAAGAAAACAATGTTAAGTCATGTACTATTGCTAGAAAAACCAAGAAAACATGATTTTTGGTTTTTATGAAGAACTAGGTAGTTATTCCAAAATCTGGTTTCCCTAAACTTTAGGAAATCTATTTTCTTAAAATCTTAATTGATAAAAAAATAGTTTCTACAAAATCAAAAACCAAAAACCAATTTAAAAACAGGAAACAATCCAAATATTTTACCCAAACTTACTTTTTCTACTAATATAAAGCAAACAAAATAAATTTTTAAAAAAATATTTTTGGTTTATTTAAGATACATAATTATTGGACTATACTTTAATAACTAGGATAACACATGCGCCTTGCGCAGGGTGAATATAAGTAACTAAAATATAAAATTTTAGTATTGACAAATTTAAAATTTAAATATGACTTTTTTATAGGTATTTGAAATTTTATAATTTTTGAATTTTTATATAATTATCTATACGTAGGATCAGAAAAATTGTAATTAAAACTATAGATCAAAGCTTAGAATTTAGTGGACCCGATTTCATATATTTTTCACTTTTCAGTGTTCGAGTGATGGAAAATAAACCGAGTGTCACCGGACTTGATTGGTAGAGTATTAGCAAGTTCTCTGATGCTTTCTTAAGAAGCAGTTGGTAAAATATTTACATTTAAAATATATAAAGTTTGAAAACTAATTTAATATCATTTATTTATTTTTCTAATAATATTAGAAAATTATATATTTTTACAAATTGTATTTTTAAACTAATTTTACAAAAAAATAAGATAAATTTTAAATTATTTTAAAAAAAATATTTTAAGTTTTTCAAATAAAAATAAACAATTTAGTATTAGTTATGGTCATGATTTAACATAACCATAATGATTTAAAAAAATAAAATTAAAAAATTAACAAATTAAAAATTAAATCAGTTTATATCATTATTTAACAATTTAAAAATAATTATGGTTATGAGAAGTTTACGTTCACGTGTCAATCCTATTTATCTTCAATTTTTTCTTTTATTGTGTTTTTTTTTATTTTGGTTATCACTCTATATAAATATTTATTTTGAAGTTTATTCTCATTTCGTTTGTTTGTTTTGACTTGGGATTTAGAAAATACTTAAGATTTAAAATAATTAAAGAGATACATACTTAGATTAAGATTTGCAATAAGTAGTTTATATTTATTATTTATTTTATATTTTCTGCATATTATAAAATAATAAAATAAGAAATATATATATATATATATATATATATATATATATATATATATATATATATTAAATAACTAAGAAATCAGTTACTATTATGTAATAAATTGGCGTATGCATATAAATTTAAGTATCACTCTTTTTTATTTCCAATTAGGGTAAATAAATCAAAATAATTAATCTTATATATTGTATATGATATATAATTAAATTTAAATGATATAAACATAGTAATATAGCACACTTTTAATATGGATATTTATTAAATGAGGTTTCTACTCATATGATTTTATGATTATTTGCATATTTGTGTAAGAAAAGTTTACACCAACGATTTTTTTTTAATGTGAGATGTTTAGTAGTTTCAATAATTTATAATCATTTAAAAAAACAATGACATATTTCAAAACTAAAATAATAACTTTTCAATATATGTTCAATGCAAATATCAAAGTATAAGTATGTATTTTCATACGATGTATACTTTAATTAAAATGATATGAAATATATATAAAATAAAATTATTTCTTCATATGGTCTTATAAATTATATTTTAATATAGAAAAAGTTAAAACATTGATCCTAAAAGTTTATGTGAGACTTTTAACAGTTTAGTAATTTATACTCATTTTGAAAATTTTAAATACAACATACACTAAAAAAATTAGATTTTTATTATATTATTAATGTAATTGTGTAATTTATTTTAATAATAAAGAAATAAACAAAATGAGAAAAAATATACAGATTGTTATCAAATACTTATTGTTTAAAATTATTAATTTTCATATAATATTTTAATCACATTAGGTAATTCTGTAGGTTTTATTTAAGGAAAGCATACGAAACAATAAATATTTGATATATGCGACCAACTATAGCCTACGTAATATTATATTGCTAGAGAATATAATTTTTAGACTATACATTATATTACATGCTCTAGAATCCTTCTAAATTAAAATATAAGACAAAGTGCTATGCCACATAGGATTAGGATTATTTTTAATTATTACAAACTTAAGGTTACAATTTTTTGATTGTTTCTCTTTTAAAATATAGGGGATACCAATAAAAAGGTTGGCCATTATATCAATATTTTTGGCATATTGTAAAATTGACGTAGTCTATAACCACTAATGTGTATTTTCTTATAAAAAGAATTCTTAGTAAATATAATAACACATGATACAATCGAGTGAAAAATGTTACATATGTGTGAAAATAATATAATCTCTACACTCGGTAGGAGAATTCTGTTTTCAAAATTATTTCACGAATCTTCTTTTTTCAGGCCTTTTTATTTCTGAGTTTTTCTAGTAATTTGATTATGTTTCTGTTTTTGGTTAAATGTAGAAAATTTAGTAAAGAAAATTAATATTTGGCTGAACTAAAGAGCTGACTTTCTGTGTGTAGTGTTTTACCTCAGTTTTTTTTAATTCATAACCAATCACAATTATGAATTGCATTCGTATGCATAAGCTTCAACCACGACAATTAAACTTTCAATTTTTAAAAACATTTTCATTCCAGTATTTAGTTGATGTGAATCTTAATCATTTTGTATTTTTTTCTTTCAAAATGATATTATCCAGTAGTTGTATGTGGAGAATTTCAATTCAGTAATACAAAATTTTAAAATGCAGAAACTAAAAATGAACTCATTAAAAATGTTTAGTATCTATATTATTAAAAGAGAAGTACCCATATAAAATACCCCTGAGTTTTTCTAATTATTTACAATGTTATGCCACTGAAGTTATTAATTACCCTACCTTATAGGATTCTTTGTCTTTTCACTTTAATTAATGCATTTCCAAAATCAAATTTTAACTAAAAAAAATTATGGCAACAATAACTAATGAAAATAATTATTTTCATATATACCTTTCGTAATTAAATAAATAAATTATATAGAAATTGTTTTACTAATTCCATATACATAATAATTAATTCCAATATTAATTAACCTACCTTTTAGGATTTTTTTCTTATTAATTATCTACATATCTTTAAATAGTTAATGAAAAATATTTTTTTCAAAGATATATAATTATATTTTATTATTTATAAGTAATAACTAAAATAAAAGTCAGAAAAAGAAACATTTTTATAATATATAATGAAAAGATTAATATAAACATATCATGTTATGTATATTTTTATATAAATAATAGTTCAAGGTAAATTCAGAATAATAAAAGTTAAAAAGTAGAAATATATAGGACCATATATTTTAAATAGTAAATAAAACAATTTAGTTATACATTATCATAAAATTTTGATCCATAAAAATAAAATAAAAACATTTGTGCAAATATACGGGTCATATTTTTAAAATAAGTATGACACAATGATAGTTTATAAGATAAAATAAAATTACTCAATATAAACTATAAAATTGTGTGTTTAAAATGTCATTTGCAACAATTATTTAAACGGGTAAATTTAGAAATATATATTATCACTTATAAAATATATAAAAACAAACACTTGCGCGGATCAAACATCAAACTTTTTGGTATTCTTCTGTCAAAATTAAACCCATAAGTAATTTGTAACCATTTAATTGATATTTCATTTTTTTATTTTACATCATTTAGTATAAACCTAAAAATTAAAAGAAAACAAAATACCCGCCCGGTCGGGCGGGTCATGATCTAGTAAATACATTAAATTCCAATGAAGTTAGAAATTAGAATGTGAACGCAATTATTATTAAATGATTGTGAAACTGTCATGTGTGTAATGTAGTGTGAAAGCATTAAATGACAACGCTTCTCTTTTAATATATAAGAGATTAATAGATTAACGGATAAATAAATGAAAAATATTTGGGTATTTAATTAATTTGTACCTAACTTTAACCGGTGATTTTTAAAATTTTCCATACATGATAAAATCAAATCAAGATTATGCGGCTGAAAATATATTTTCTCAGTAATATTAGGCTACAGAAGGGATACACATTTTTTCTACCTGTTTTACATAATCAAGATTCTGACCGCTTTGGTATGCGAAGGTGCCGTTGACTGCCTCGCCTTTGCTTATGTGGTAATTTTTATATGTTTTTCCCTGTGGTTTATTTAAGTTGTAATACTATTGTTAGTATAATAAAAGATCTATATTATTTCAGTCATTTTAGTTCATTTTATTTTCAAATTTTAGGGAGAAAATATTCACGACAGAACAAGATTATCAGCATTTAGCATTTTAGCTGGTATCAAAATGATCTCTGCACTTTGCGGAACATTAGTTGCTCGATTTCTACCTGTAGCGTTGATTTTTAAGGTATGCTATCTTCTTTAGCGTCAAATCCTCATGTGATTCAATATCTAATCAATTGAATCCTTATCTCAAAAATATAAGAGAACTGCTTTTTGTGTAAATAAATTAGGTTTCAGCTATATCGTTTCTTGTTAGTCTGTTGTACATGAGAATATTCCTAAAGGAAAGGCTAAACGAAGATGGTGATCTTCGTCAAGATGAGCACGCTAGTAGTGAGGATACGATAACCGAGCCGATTCTGAATGACACAACCATTAAAAAAAATGTCTTTAACAAGAAGCAATCTTCATTGAAAGATATGATATTCTTGATGAAAACTAGGTAAGTTTAAATGCATGTATTTGTATATATATATATATATCACTCTAGATATAGTAATGGATATGGCTTTTTATTGCAGTACCATATTCGTGCAGGCACTGGTTGTTACATTCTTCAGCAGTTTCTCCGATAGTGGAATTCAGTCTGCTTTCTTGGTTTAGTTCATACATATCATTTTTTTTTTTTGACAAGTGTTCATACATATCATTTTACATTCTAATTTTCTTTATTAGCAATTACTGAATAAAAACATATTGATTTTTTTTTAACTATGCAGTATTTTCTAAAAGCGCGTTTCGGATTTGACAAGAACCAGTTTGCTGATCTCCTACTGTTGATCACCATTGTTGGGTCAATCTCTCAAGTAATTAATTACGAGTCATATTATATGTATATTATTATTAACACCTCAATATTTTTGTACATCGTGCATTAAATAAATGTATTTCTATCAGCTTTTTGTACTGCCAAGATTTGCGTCTACCATTGGAGAACGCAAACTTTTATCAACAGGTCTTTTGATGGAATTCATGAACGTAAGCAAATTTTTTTTTCTTGACTTTGTTTCTCCTAAAATCCCAAATAATTGATATTGGCATATAATTAGAATGGTGTTTGTGCTTCTGATGCAGATGGCCATTGTCAGCATTTCTTGGGCCCCATGGGTGAGTTGGCCAAAACTAAGGACTTGAGTCAATGTTCAAATTTCAATATGATGTTATGTTTTCTTTTTGTTTCTAATGTCTCAGGTTCCTTATCTCACCACTGTGTTTGTACCTGGAGCCATAATTGTTATGCCGTCGGTAAGAATGTTGACATTATCATTAATCCTTAACAATGGTGTTTTTTCTACTTAACTGAGTCTAAACAATTTGGTTATAGGTTTGTGGTATTGCTTCAAGACAAGTCGGACCCCGTGAACAAGTAAGAACTAGTATATATATTGTTGTAAGGATTGAGTGTTGGTTTTGTAAATTATGTTTGAGTTGATGAAGGGGAAAGTGCAAGGATGCATATCTGGAGTGAAGTCCTTTGGGAAAGTTGTAGCACCATTTGTTTTCAGTCCACTGACAGGTTTGTGAAGCTGTAATTACACAACTTAGCGCTAAGTTTTATTTAGTCTATTAATATATATTGGTTTCAATGTATATATAGCATTGTTCCTCTCCAACAATGCACCATTTTATTTCCCTGGATTCAGCCTTCTATGCATCGCCTTATCTTCGGTATGGCCATTTCATCCTTCATGAGTACTTTGATCTGATTGTCTAGGAATTATGATGAACCAAACTTTTCATCCATGCGCAGATGATTGGTTTCTTGCAAAGCCTACTCATAAAAGATCTACCTCCTCAACCCTTGAACAAAGAAGTCAATAACAGTTCGGGGGAGGAAGTGTGATTACAGGAACTCATTCAGTATATAAAGATCGAATGTTAATATAGCATGTAATAACTCATCAAGTATTAAAGAGAAAAAGCAAAGAGTCCTCTTGTTGCAGCATTAGGAAGCAATCAATATATATAGGATCTGAAAATGTTGGCTTTGATAATAACTTCACACCATCTCTTCCTCATTCTTGCGCTTCCTCTTCCTCAATCCTGCTCAGCTCAAGCGCAGGAGGACCAGATAACGTCAAGATTGAATCCTATCGAAGGAGATTAATTTGGAATGAATGACCTAGAACTTAAGCTACTAATGTCATTGTCAACCACTAGATGATGCTAAACAAAAAACACACACAAGGTTGTTTTGACACGAAAACCCAAGGCTGCACTGTATTTTCCTTTCTGCTTTCTTCTCGAAAAGAAAGGTTAGAGCCAGAGTCAGTTATGAACACCCGTCTTCACACCATAAACGAAGTAAAGAATCTGTAAGTGCAAAAATGACACCACAATAAAGTAATCCAGAAGATAAATCAAGAGACAAAACACCAATAGCTTTATTAGAAATCGCTTTGTATACTCTATTACAAGATCTGCTTAATCAGTTTTACATGTCTAGTGTTATCACTGAAAGATTTCTAAACTACTCACTTATGTCTCTCTGCCGTCAAGTAATTCAGTATATGCTTCAGCACGAACCAAGAACACTTTAAGAGTTTCTCTCTTTCTCTATAAGATCAGCCTCTGTGTCTCTGTCTCTCTACAGATGACCCCATTGCTATCTTATACTTATTTTCCACGTTCCCGAAACCCTAGTCTCCAAGGAACACAATATGGACATCTTCCATAACATTAATTGCAACTTTCATTTTCTTGGAATGCACTTATTCCTCTTTCTTTAAGTCATAAACTTGCTCCTCAAGTTCATTCTTCTTGCATTTTCTCCAGGATACACCCTTGCTCTCTAAATCTACACGACTCCAGCTTAGGATCTTGACTTCACATGGTTTTCACCACTCAACACGGCGTCTGCTTCAGCAACTACGTCAGCGACTACTTCAGGGCGGACATCTTACATCAACAATCTCCCCCTTTTAGCTTTGTGTGCCCATCAAGCACAACATTCTTCTGGTTCAACAACCACGTTCCCCATAAGGAAATTTTCATACCAAATGTGCTTTTCTCCCCCACGATATGTGCACCACACCATGATTTTCTCCCCCATGAGATAAGCACCATCTACTTTAGGACGTCCATCACCATGCTCTTCTCCCCATGAGATATGCACCCCTTGGACCAGAACGTCACCACTTCTCCTCCTGCTTGATTGTATACTAAGATAAAACACAAATGCTTAGATGTCAAGCCTACATACACACACGTCTGTCTCTTCATGTATAATCATGACACAGCCCCTGCTGCAGCGGAATAACAAGTACTGCATCACGATCTGACGCACCTGTCAAAGTACCTTTCGACCCACTTCTGTTGAGGACTTGGCTTCCTTCATGCGTCGTCTTCTTGACCATGAGCCCCTCCTCATCCACACCGAGTGCCCTCTGCACTCATTGATATTTTTTTGGAGTGATTTCACTATCACCCTCCTGAAGATCATCATGAATCACTTCCTGACGCACTTCGATCTCCTTCCCCTTTGAACCACAAACAACTTTGTGTCCTGGCTCCAGACTTGATGCTTCTTGATCAACCTCAAGATCACTCTCACTAGAGCTGAATCCTTCTTCTGATGTCCCTTCCTTGACCTCATTAAGTAAGCCACTCTTGGCTAAGAACACCTCTTCAACCCTCTTGGGTTTAATGAACGTCTTGTTCACCTTCTTGGCCATGTTTCTGCTCTTCTCACGAGCAAAACACTCCACCTTCTTGTGTCCAACCTTCCCACAGAATCAACATCACATCTTATGTTGCTTTTTCTTGGGCATGACACAGTTGCTGATGAATCAACACCACATCCTATGTTGCTTTTTCTCTTTCCTTGTACCAGATGCACAACCATGCTTCAGAACCTCCTGTCTGACCTTCATGTTGCTGCACTGATGTATTCCCTTTGGCTTGTTACTCACATCCACGTGCTGTAGAACTTTCTGCCGTACTCCTTGTTGTACGTCCCGACGCCTTCCTGACAAGCTTCATTGGTTCCACTTTTGATGTGCTCCCATGCACGAAATGTGACAGCCTCTTCTACTGTACTATAGTACTCTCACCTCCTTGGTATCCCAGTCCCCAATTCGCCTTGGCTTGTTGTCCCATTGAGAGTGTCTTATCCAATTCCTTGGATCCACTATTGAGCATTCTGATCTGTTTGTGATTCTCAGCCAAATCACGTTCCAGCTTCCTTGCTCTCTCTTGTTCACCAGTAGCAACTCTTCTTAGCTTGCTAACTTACTCTTCAAAAGACTCATTCTTCTCTTCTACAGCCGCAAGTTCTTCACGAAGTTCTTCAAGCAAATCATTTTGCTTCTGAGCCACATTCCCAAATCTCAGATTCTGATCCTTGACCCTCAACCACTTGTTGAGCAGCACATGATACTCCTCATCAGATGTACTGCGATCTGAATCACAGGATTCACTAGATCCCTTCTTGCGTGCACCAAATGCAACCATGTTCTTCAACACCTTGTCTTCTTCAGACTCTGAATCATCAGACGACTGAGCTCCTTTTCCCTCCTTTGAGTTTGGACATTCGCGCCTTGTGTGTCCAGCACCTCTGCACTCAGAACACTAAGTTCTTTTCGTCGTGCCACGGGACAGTCAGCCTTCACATGACCAACTCCTTCACACTCGTAGCACTTGATAAAGTCTCTTTTTCTACCATTGCCACGATCACCTCCTTGACGGTCATACTGATTTCTTCCATCAGAGTGACTCATCCTACCAAAATTCCTAGCCAACATACCCACAATATCTTCAAGCTTTTGGAATCTGTCACCATCTTTGTCAATTGCAAGCGCTATACTTCTTGGCGCACTGCTTGACGTAGAGACTGAACTATTGTATGTCTCCATCTCTTGTGCTTTCAGCATACCCACAAGCTTAGCAAACTTGAGCTCATCCGTGTTTGTAGTCATCTGCAAGACTGCCTTGTGAGCTTCAAACTTCTTTGGAAGACATCGTAGTAACTTCTTTACCAGCTTATTCTCCTTGTACTTCTTCCCAAGTACAAATGCTTCATGCGCCATAGCACTGAGTTTGGCACTAAAGCTCGCCACAGAATCAACATCAGACCATCTCCGATTCTCAAACTGCGACCCAAGATGCTCTAGGTGTGTCCTCTTAACACTCTCATCTCCCTCAAACGAATTCAGCAGGATCTCCCATGCCTATTTAGTTGAAGTACTCCCCTGAATCAGCTGAAACTGTTCTGCTTCAACTGCTCCAAAAATCACCGACAACGCCTTTGCATTAAATTTTGATGCATTGCGCTCTGCCTCTGACCAATCTTCTTTTGGCTTGGGCTTCTTCTCATCTCCTGTGACTATGGTAGGCTCCTCCCAACCAATCTCCTCAGCTGTCCACGCATCTTCATTGATTCCTCGAATCATCTGCTTCATACGAGCCTTCCAATGACCATACTGGTCCGTATTCAACATGATTGCCTTCTGCATTGTAACAATCGTGTCCATCTTCACTGTTAGGGTCAAAATCGGTACGACGGAATTAATAGCCAAAACTCCTCGCGAAAATACACAAAGAACAGTTTTATAAAACTCTAGAAATCGTTTTATAAAACTCGAGAAATCATTTTGTAAAACTTGAGAATCGTTTTATAAAACTCGAGAAATCGTTTTATAAAACTCGAAGATCGTTTTATAAAACTCGAGAAATCGTTTTATAAAACTCGAAGATCGTTTTATAAAGCTCGAAAATCGTTTTATAAAACTCGAAGATCGTATTATAAAGCTCGAGAAATCGTTTTATAAAACTCGAAGATCATTTTATAAAACTCGAGAAATCGTTTTATAAAACTCGAGAAGTCGTTTTATAAAACTCGAGAAATCGTTTTATAAAACTCGAAGATCGTTTTATAAAACTCGAAAGATCGTTTTATAAAACTCGAAGATCGTTTTATAAAACTCGAGAAATCGTTTTATAAAAACTCGAGAGATCGTTTTATAAAACTCGAGAAATCGTTTTATATAACTCGAGAGTCGTTTTATAAAACTCGAGAATCGTTTTATAAAACTCGAAAGATCGTTTTATAAAACTCGAAGATCGTTTTATAAAACTCGAGAAATCGTTTTATAAAACTCGAGAAATCGTTTTATAAAACTCGAGAAATCGTTTTATAAAACTCGAGAAATCGTTTTATAAAAACTCGAGAGATCATTTTATAAAAACTCGAGAGATCGTTTTATAAAACTCGAGAAATCGTTTTATAAAACTCGAGAAATCGTTTTATAAAACTCGAGAGTCGTTTTATAAAACTCGAGAATCGTTTTATAAAACTCGAAGATCATTTTATAAAACTCAAGAAATCGTTTTATAAAACTCGAGAATCGTTTTACAAAACCGCAAAAAACCAAAAAAACCGTAAAACGCGAACTAGGACATGCCCGACTAGTTCGCCCATCGGCGAACTAGAGACATCCCGGACACTCCGCGTCTCGATTTCCCGCATTCCCGATTCGAAACTTACGTCTTTCGACAAGGTCGCGTTCTAAACCACGGTCGATATATCTCCCGTTCCATCTCGATCCGACTTACCATTCGAGTTTTACGATAAAAACCGTAAAACTTCGTTTTCTCGGAAAGAACTCGAGGTAATCGTATAAAACGACAACGGTTAAACGAAACACCGAACATTGCCTAAACTATACGATTTATTCGAGATTTCTCTTTGAAATCATAAAAACGCGCTTTTAATAAAAAACGCCGAGTAAGTCGTAAAAAAACGTGTTTTTAATAAAAAGTCGAGTAAATCGTAAAATCTTGCGATTAACTCGAGAAATTTATTAAAAAACGACGTCAGATCAGGAAACGATCCCGTAAAAGTCGAAAAACGGTTTTTATCGCAAAACGGCCCGGAAGGACCTAAAACGCGATAAAAACCCATCTCGCGATTTCAACGGAATCAAACCCGCAGATTTGATAACGTTTTGACGGTTTACTCGCGGAAGAAAAATAAAAGTCAAGTTTAAAGATAAAAGGAAGGTTGAAGAGAAATAGAAGATTTCCGCAGAAGAAAAGGAAGGATCGAGAAGAATGGAAAATTCCCGATTTAGTCAAATCTGGGCGAAATGGAAAGATCGGATAGCCAAGACGAGGAGTATATAAAGAGGAGGTCTAGGGCAGAAGCACACACACGAAATTCAGAGCTCTCACCACCAAAACTAGCATTTAGGAATATTTCCNAAAAGGAAGGATCGAGAAGAATGGAAAATTCCCGATTTAGTCAAATCTGGGCGAAATGGAAAGATCGGATAGCCAAGACGAGGAGTATATAAAGAGGAGGTCTAGGGCAGAAGCACACACACGAAATTCAGAGCTCTCACCACCAAAACTAGCATTTAGGAATATTTCCGTTTTTCTGTTAGCGAGCTGCGTCTCAATTTTCTTAAGCTTTTCGGCTACTCTTTTGTACCAGTTCTACGCAGATTCGGAATAAGAACCTTCTTTGCTCTCTATTTCGTTTATTTTCGTTCAAATTCTAAGTTATCGTTTTCTTAATCTTCGTTGTGCGGTTCTCGCAGATAGCCGGTTCCTCTGGAAACTTAGGGTTTTCCCGAAGTTTCCTTATTTACGATTATTTGACAATAGGTGGAAATCGACACCCACAGTTTGGCGCTAGAAGGAGGGGGGGTCGGATCTATCTTACAACATGTCCAACGAAGAAACGATGGCTGGTGACAACCAAACTCGCAACGAACGCGACAACGTTGAAACACCACTACCAAAAGACGCGCCTGCGGCCAACGCTACGAACGCTAACGCCGAGACCGTCGAAAAGATGCTTTCCGAGTTTAACAAAAAATCGGAAGAGCAGGAAAAGCTCATTGGTTCGCTCGCGAAACGGCTCGAAATCCTAACTGCGAGAACCAAAGCGATTCGCCCCCGCGGAACTACCAAAATCCGCGGAAGGAGACTCGATTTTGGCGCTCCTACGGATCGTCCCAGAATCGATCAGGGAAACGTACCGGAAAAGGATTCCGGGAAAGAAAACCCTGACACGACACTGAACGAATCGGAAAAATCTCCTATTCGCAAACAGGAGACCGAAGGCGACGGCATCGAAAGGGTCAACTTGGAAACGAGCGACCAGGCCGACTCGACAGACGAAGACGCCGACGTCCATCCTAGGAGAAGAAAAACTCGCAGTCCTCAACCGGAGTCTTCTCCCGAACGTTCCTTTACTGGAGACGAAGGGGAACTCGACTTCTCGCGATACGCAAAAACCGCCGAGGAGCGATCTCCGGTCACTCGCAGCAAACGCCGACAAGGTCGGAAAACTGCGGGCGATCAGACCGAGATTCGCGACCTCCGCGAATACATCACCAAAACGGCCGCAGCGGTAATAGCGGTGAAATCTCAGATTCACCACGCTACCAGTGCCGCACCCGAGATCGATCGGCTACTGTACGAGTCTCGGAAAACGCCTTTCACGGCCCGTATCACCGAGATCAAACTGCCCTATCCCGGAAAGCTTAAGGTGCCAACTTACGACGGGACGTCCGATCCCAAAGCGCACATGGAAGCGTTCCAGATCACCATGGGACGAGCCAAGCTCAAGGACCACGAAAAAGACGCAGGCTACTGCCGCCTCTTCGTCGAAAACCTAGAAGGAGCTGCGCTCGAATGGTTCGCCAAACTTAGGCGAAACTCGATCGGAAGTTTCCGTCGGCTGGCTTCGGAGTTCCTGAAACAGTACTCGATGTTCATTAACCCGGAAACCTCCGACGCCGATCTCTGGAGCTTGGTGCACGAGGAGGACGAATCTCTCCGCGATTTCATGAGTAAATTCAAACTCGTCATGGCTAGGGTTAGCGGGATTAGCGACAAAGCCGCCATCGACGCGTTAAGGAAATCGCTCTGGTATAAATCGAAGTTCCGCAAATGGATAACTCTCGAGAAACCGCGGACGATCCAGGATGCACTCCATAAGGCCACCGACTTCATAACCATCGAAGAGGAAACTAAAATCCTGTCCGAGAAGCATAAGCCGACGAAAACATCCGCAAAGGATAACGCGTCCGAGCAGAAGCAGAAAAAGAAAAGCTCTCGTAACGACAAATTCGTCCATCACGAGGGACAGGACCTCCGAGGGGCGCATAACTACGCTATCAACTCTGGCTCGGAGCAAGGGCGAACTACGGGTAACACGTGGACGAGAAATTCGAATTACGACGAGAATTCTTTCTGCGACCTCCACCAAACCCATGGTCATTCCACTGTGAACTGCAAAGTTCTCGGCGCCAGACTGGCCGCAAAGTTAGTCGCGGGAGAACTTTCCAAGATATCTAGTGTCAAGGATCTCATCTGCGATTCGGACCGCGTCCGAAGAATGACAAAAACGCGCAAACTCCGCCTCAGGGAAATCAGTCGGGCGAAAAACGCGGACGAAGAGCAGACGAGAAGGGTAACGACGCTAACCGCCGAAAAATCAACATGATCATCGGCGAATCGCCATACTTTAACGACACCGTCTCGTCGATAAAATCCTACCAACGTAAAGCCGAAACCGGCTCGAGTTGGAAGGTGCCGATGGACGATTCTCTGACAGGGGTAATCTCTTTCAACGATGCTGAAACCGGCGGAATCGACCAACCGCATGCCGATCCCCTTGTCATCGATTTGGTGATAAGCGATCTAGAGGTTGCTCGAATCCTGGTTGATACCGGAAGCACGGTCAACGTCGTCTTCCGCAATACCCTAGCACGAATGGGAATCGACCTCTCGGAAGTCGAGCCGATTCCAAAACCGCTGACTAGTTTCTCCGGCAAAACGTCAATGACCTTGGGATCAATCCGACTACCGGTCGTCGCAAAAGAAGTGACGAAAATCGTTAACTTCGCGGTAATCGATGTCCCGGCTATCTACAACGTGATTATGGGCACGCCTTGGATAAATTCCATGAAGGCGGTTCTGTCCACGTATCATTTAGGCATCAAATTCCCGACGCCTACGGGAGTCGCAGTAATTTGGGGATGCCAAAGACAATCGCGATCTTGCTTCCTGGCCGAACATAAGCTGAGGCAATTAGCGGTCGCGATCGTGAA
>CAKOAT010939598.1:135392-189877 GCA_932364175.1 Eruca vesicaria subsp. sativa
AGAAAACTAAACTCGATTTGTGGGTTCTTCGAAGGCGTTTTATTAATCAGAGTTGATATCAAGAGGAGATTACAGAAAGATTCAAGAAGAGAACAAAGGTCGGAGCTTTATAAAGTCCGACCGGATTACAAGGAGGTTCGATTGATCGTAAAACCCTAAACCTTGCCGTCAGAGTTCTTGTAGTAATTTGCGGATCCCCCTTTCTTTCTCTGCTCTCGTCCTTTTATACTCCGAGTCCTTTTCTTTTCGCTTCGTTCGCCCTAAAGCTCGACTTGACGGCCCAAGATCGAGCTCGCGCTTAATGGGCTTTCGAGCTAGCAGTCATTCGTGGAACCCGGTTTAAATCGACCTAATCAGCCGGTTACCCAAGTAGACCGGCTTGTTGAGCTCCTGGACGAACGAATTGGTCGCTCGATTTTTCCGGTTTGATCCTTGGTTTTCGGTCGAACTTCAATCAAACCGATCGTAAATGGGCTGAAGCCTGTTATTCGATGGGCCTTGTGGAGGGTGTTCAATCCCTCTCCAACACCAGGGTTGGCGGATCCGTTCTGCTTCTTCTCTCTCTTAGCTAGACGCTTCTCCTGCCTCGCAATCGCAGCCTCGTACGAATAGTCCGGCTCCTGGGTAAGATGCAAACCCCCAACTACGCCCCGACACTCGCGGAAATTACCATTCGCTCTTTGCGCATCTTCAAATTCCGCATAAAGAGGCACGAACCGCTCGCGCCGAGCCATCAATTCCGCAGCGACCTCTCTTTTGCCTGCCCTACGAGCACGGCGAGCCATCGTGTCGGAAAGTTCTAAGCTTCGACGAGATTCGGCTTCATACTCTTCTCTCACACGAGCGGCCTCCTTTGCAGCTAAATCCTCGGCATGGGAGAAACTGGCATCGATCTCCCCTCTGATACGAACGGCCTCCGCCTCCGCAGCTGCAGCCCTAGATTTGGCCCTGCGAAGCTCCGCACTATTCGTATTCACCGCCTCGCGCATAAAGCGAAGACCCTGCGAAACGGAACAAACGTCCTTCGTAAAAACGTACGTACATAATTATAGTAAAGAGTAGGCAAACCTTGTTAAAAAGCCTCGACGGTTTCGCAAACGGTGTGTCGGCTGGTCCTCGGGATGACGTCTCAGCCGGATCAAATTCGGAGGGTGAAAAGTCAATAAGATCCTCGATATCGATATCTTCGTTAGATGCCCGACCATGGTCGACCGGAACCTCTCCATCCTGCGGAGATCTAGATCTTTCCCTCTCCTCCACACCATCGTCCGCCTTAAGATCAGCATGATCGTTGCGAGAAAAACTCGACGAATAATAGGCGGCGGCACGACGGATCCTTTTCGGAGAAAAAAATCCCCAATGAAGCGGGCCGCCGCGCAGAAGATTCATAACCTTCGGAAAATCTTCAAGCATCGGCACCGGAAGGGCAGGCACTGCGAAACAAACGAGAAAGTTAAAACCTATATCTACTTAGATATGAGTATCGCGTTAATGAAATACCGTTTGTCACCCGCGCAGCCCTAATCAAAGGAATACAACTCTCCTCCACCGATTCACTGTCGATTTTGACATAAAAGAAACGGTGGATCCAGTCGTGATCATTTGAGGCAAGCCAGCCAACAACCGTCATGCCCCGTTGGGGGGCCAAGTAAAAACCATCCTTCCTCCCCTTGAATGTCAATATAGACAAAAGATAATCCGCGTAGAGGGACATACCGCGTTCATATCCCAACACCAGGCTCCCGATAAGGTGCTGTAAGCCTTTAGGGCGTAGTTGGCCGAATGGTACTCCAAACCTGTCCAGGAATTCGAAAATGGCCCGAGGAATAGGGAACCATAGATGGCCGGTTAGCAGAAAGGCTTCATAGCACGTATAATAACCCGGAGGCGGATCCCCGGCACTCATACCCTCGACAGGGATGCAAAACTGAACCGACTCGGGGATCGCACAGGTATTTTAAAATATATAAGAGAACCAACGGTACTCATGCTCATGCCAACCGCCCTCTTCCGGGGATTATTTCTTTTCGGAACCCAGAAATTCGAAGGCGGCACCTCCGCGGCACTCACGGCTGAATAGTAGTCTGCGAACTCTTCCTTAGTCGTAGAGAAACGTCGAAAGACCGGCTTGGGGAGAGAACAGCCGTTGGAAGTATCAAGGTCGCTCGGATCAAAGATTGATGCATGAGCATCATCTGAAACTTTCCGTCCAAAAGACATATTGGATAATCGAAAGAAAAAATGATCTAAAGGAAAAAGTAGAGAGAAGTCTTCCTAAAACTTAAGAAAGTTATGGAGGAATGAATGGAAATCTTATAAAACTCACTCCATATACTTATAGGAAGGAATTTTACTATTCACCTTTGGACTTTTGGCCATTAAAGTTCCGCCTAATTCCACCAAACTCGCCAAACAAGCTCAATCCGCTTGCAAGAATCTCACGATTCTTACGAGCTGGGGGGCTAACTGTTGGGGTCAAAATCGGTACGACGGAATTAATAGCCAAAACTCCCCGCGAAAATACACAAAGAACAGTTTTATAAAACTCGAGAAATCGTTTTATAAAACTCGAGAAATCATTTTGTAAAACTTGAGAATCGTTTTATAAAACTCGAGAAATCGTTTTATAAAACTCGAAGATCGTTTTATAAAACTCGAGAAATCGTTTTATAAAACTCGAAGATCGTTTTATAAAGCTCGAGAAATCGTTTTATAAAACTCGAAGATCGTTTTATAAAGCTCGAGAAATCGTTTATAAAACTCGAAGATCGTTTTATAAAACTCGAGAAATCGTTTTATAAAACTCGAGAAATCGTTTTATAAAACTCGAAGATCGTTTTATAAAACTCGAAAGATCGTTTTATAAAACTCGAAGATCGTTTTATAAAACTCGAGAAATCGTTTTATAAAAACTTGAGAGATCGTTTTATAAAACTCGAGAAATCGTTTTATAAAACTCGAGAGTCGTTTTATAAAACTCGAGAATCGTTTTATAAAACTCGAAAGATCGTTTTATAAAACTCGAAGATCGTTTT
Source organism: Eruca vesicaria subsp. sativa (assembly GCA_932364175.1). Taxonomy (NCBI): domain Eukaryota; kingdom Viridiplantae; phylum Streptophyta; class Magnoliopsida; order Brassicales; family Brassicaceae; genus Eruca; species Eruca vesicaria. Next base: position 138,428 of record CAKOAT010939598.1, read on the forward strand.
ATAAAACTCGAGAAATCGTTTTTTAAAACTCGAGAAATCGTTTTATAAAACTCGAGAAATCGTTTTATAAAAACTCGAGAGATCATTTTATAAAAACTCGAGAGATCGTTTTATAAAACTCGAGAAATCGTTTTATAAAACTCGAGAAATCGTTTTATAAAACTCGAGAGTCGTTTTATAAAACTCGAGAATCGTTTTATAAAACTCGAAGATCGTTTTATAAAACTCAAGAAATCGTTTTATAAAACTCGAGAATCGTTTTACAAAACTGCAAAAAACCGCAAAAAACCGAAAAAAGCCGTAAAACGCGAACTAGTCGCAACTAGTTCGCCGATGGGCGAACTAGAGACATCCCAGACACTCCGCGTCTCGATTTCCCGCATTCCCGATTCGAAACTTATGTCTTTCGACAAGGTCGCGTTCTAAACCACGGCCGAAATATCTCCCGTGCCATCTCGATCCGACTTACCGTTCGAGTTTTACGATAAAAACCGTAAAACTTCGTTTTCTCGGAAAGAACTCGAGGAAATCGTATAAAACGACAACGGTTAAACGAAACACCGAACATTGCCTAAACTATACGATTTATTCGAGATTTCTCGTTGAAATCATAAAAACGCGCTTTTAATAAAAAACGCCGAGTAAGTCGTAAAAACGTGTTTTTAATAAAAAGTCGAGTAAATCGTAAAATCTTGCGATTAACTCGAGAAATTTATTAAAAAACGACGTCAGATCAGGAAACGATCCCGTAAAAGTCGGAAAACGGTTTTTATCGCAAAACGGCCCGGAAGGACCTAAAACGCGATAAAAACCCATCTCGCGATTTCAACGGAATCAAACCCGCAGATTTGATAACGTTTTGACGGTTTACTCGCGGAAGAAAAATAAAAGTCAAGTTTAAAGATAAAAGGAAGGTTTGAAGAGAAATAGAAGATTTCTGCAGAAGAAAAGGAAGGATCGAGAAGAATGGAAAATTCCCGATTTAGTCAAATCTGGGCGAAATGGAAAGATCGGATAGCCAAGACGAGGAGTATATAAAGAGGAGGTCTAGGGCAGAAGCACACACACGAATCAGAGCTCTCACCACCAAAATTAGCATTTAGGAATATTTCCGTTTTTCTGTTAGCGAGCTGCGTCTCAATTAGGGGTTTCGTTCTTAAGCTTTTCGGCTACTCTTTTGTACCAGTTCTACGCAGATTCGGAATAAGAACCTTCTTTGCTCTCTACTTCGTTTATTTTCGTTCAAATTCTAAGTTATCGTTTTCTTAATCTTCGTTGTGCGGTTCTCGCAGATAGCCGGTTCCTCTGGAAACTTAGGGTTTTCCCGAAGTTTCCTTATTTACGATTATTTGACAGTAGGTGGAAATCGACACCCACATTCACCTTCAGGATTTCACCGATAACTTAGGTGCCCCACTCTGATACCACTTGTATGTGCAAAGATGACACCACAATAAGGTAATGCAGAAAATAAATCAAAAGACAAAACACCAATAGCTTTATTAGAAATCGCCTTGTACACACTATTACAAGATCTGCTTAATCAGCTTTACACGTCTAGTGTGAACACCCTAACACACGTCACTGAAAGATTCCTAAGCTACTCACTTATGTCTCTCTGCAGTCAAGGTACTTCAGCCTCTGCTTCAGCACGACCCAAGAACACTGTAAGAGCTTCTCTCTTTCTCTATAAGATCAGCCTTTGTGTCTCTGTCTCTCTATAGACGACCCCATTGCTATCTTGTACTTATTCTCCATGTTCCCGAAGCCCTAGTCTCCAAGGAACACAATATGGACATCTTCCATAACATTAAGTGCAACTTTCCTTTTCTTGGAATGTACTTATTCATCTTTCTTTAAGTCATAAACTTGCTCCTCAAGTTTATTCTTTTTGGCTTTTCTCCAAGATACACCCTTGCTCTCCAAGATACACCCTTGCTCTCCAATATACACCCTTGCTCTCCAAGTCTACACGACTCCAGCTCAACATCTTGACTTCACATGATTTTCACCATTCAACACGGCGTCTGCTTCGGCAACTACGTCAGCGACTACTTTAGAGCGGACATCTTACATAACCAGAATCCGCTTCCTCAAAATGTATGCTTGTATCTAGATGTCACCATGTTTGTTTTCAGAAAGTCCTAATCAAATATTGTAGCGCGGGGGAACCAGGGAACCTGTTTTATTCTGTTTTGAATGTGTACTTTCTTGTGTGGCAAACAAGTAAATTATTTTAGGAAACAAGAGAGCATGCTGTCAGCAATACAAGCTTTACTTTGTCGCTTTGGCCATTCTTTGGGGTTTTCATTGACGACTAGGAACACAAAGAGTGTATATATATTTAGGTGTGATGTGAAGACACTGTAAAAGCTACATCAAATTGATATTAGCATTTCATATATCTATATCTATATATATATATACAGTAACCTCATTACTAAAATATAGTTTTTCATATCTCTCATTTTCTATAATATTACTTTGACATTCAGATAATATTATTATCCACTTAATTATAAAGCGGACTTATCTAGTTACCCTGTATATCAAGGTTTTGTGCCCAATCAGGTGGAACTCTACTCGAGAGAACCGTGGGCATGGTCTTGACATTGATGTCAAGCGGTTGAAAACGATACTGAATGTCAAGCTCAAGCAGGATTTTGATCACTTCCTCAACCAACAAGGCCCTTCTTGTGAATTTCTCTCCCATGTTTTGGTGGTTAATCTTATGTCGTGGCCATATTGCTAACCTCACAATGTTCAAATCTTCCACATCCTTTACAATGATATCGGCTTTCGGATACCAATACTCTGGCTTGCTATCAATGTAGCTGCAGATTTGACAAAAAAAAAAGATCATCTTCATATTAGTATAAAGGTGTCCAAATTTTGTATAACATTTCGAGCAATGCTGGTTTTTACCTTGAGATTCTTTGTTTGATCGCAATAATCTTTTCAGGTGGAGTAGTTATGTGGACACAACACTGCACTTCATCTCCCATGTCCGGACTACGGTTGTAATTATGGATCGCTTTCTGCCACAAAAGAATATTCGGATACACAATCTTCAGATTGTCAGCCCTCAAGAACACTGTTGTAAGAATATTCATTTCCTCCACCACCATCTGAAATTTGTTTTTATCAATTTTAACCTATTAAGGGTCGGTCAGTAAATAGACTCAAACACACACAATTCATATTTTAGGTTTTTCTTTTCTTACCTCGACAGTGTCGATCACCAACCGATCACCAACATCATAGGGGTGAATGATGAAAAGGAAGATAATTGACTCAAAGACGGTCTTGAGAGAGTTTCCAAACATAAAGGCCAAGAGTACAATTTGTGAAGTTAAGAAGAGAAGAGACTTTGAAGTGGCAATCTCAAGAAGAACTAGCCATATGATTACTATGACAATTGCAGTGAGAAAATTAATCATGTGATGGAGTTTGTTCACTGCTGTTTTTGTATCGTTGAGTGTCAGTGCAAGAGCTCTTCTCTCTCTGAAAGCATTCACCTAATAAGGCCAAAGTCAAGAAGAGAGTTACATGCTGCATAAACTGAACAACAAAACTTGTTGTAGAAGAATTTACCAGCCAGTTCTTCAAGGCTGATTTGGTAATCTTTTTGGTCACCAATGCGCCTTCGAAGAGACTCATTGTCTTAATCGCCTCATCTGCTCGCAAAAATCTCATCAAATCCTCCAAGTAAATGTGCCTTTTGTTTTCATGAAGATATGAGTATGTTAGAGGTTTTAAAAGGAATCAATAAAGAAAGAAGATAAAATGTTGTGTAGTCTCTCACTTTGTTCCACGTTGAGCCACGTTCTTAAAAATCTTTCTTGCAGCTGCTTTAGCTTCTTTTTCGCTCCGTATCTGTCTGATTGACTCATCTTCAGATGTGCTTTGAAGCGCTTGCTCATCTAATGTCGTCAATGAAACATGCCTCACAATCTTGATCAGTCTTTTCATGTTCCAAGCTGATACATTCTTCTGATTCATCCTGTGCAAATCATTCATAGTGATTCCGCTATCAGTTCCTGTCTTCGGGATGATCGGAGATAGCTTCACGCCGTTCGACACACTTCCGCTCTTGTCCGGTGGAAACGCAGCTGAACAAAGGTCAGGTGATAAATCAGCACCTGCTTTCTGCATCTTGAAGATCTCTTCTTGCGCTCGCTCTTCCTCTTCTTCAATTCTGCTCAACTCAAGCATTGGTGGTCCAGATAACGTCTCTATCAAGTAATGATGAAACAGCGCTTCTTGAATCCGATCAAAGTAGGTACTAACATGAAACGAAGATGCTAAAACTTTAACCACCAATGTCTTGATCAGCCACAAGATTGTGCTCAACAAGAAACACGTTAAGATCTTTGTCACTAGAAGCAGAACATCGCTCTGAGTTTCCCTTTCTACTTTCTTGTCGAACAGGAAATGCCACGCGATAAGAACCAACCCTAGCCAGAGACAGTTCTGAACAGCCGTCTTCACACCATAAACAAAGTAAAGAACCCTCTTTCTCAGGAGGAAGTTTCTCTCAATGAAGAAGACGATGATTCGGATTCCCATCCCCGAAACTAGCCTCCCGCAGATGAGAACCAGAAAAACCACTTCCCATTTCCACAAGTGAAGCTTCCAAAGAGTCGTATCTCTCCATGAATGAAGCCCCAAACTCAACACTAGTAGAACCACGACTGCTATCAAGCTCAGCCATTGAAGCAGGGTTATCGCGTCCATTTTGGTCCTTCTATATTCTTCAGGAACATCTTCCTCAGCCAATGAATCATCTTCTTCCTCCATACTTGATTGTCTCGCAAGTAAACCGGATCTTAGCTGTTCTGATGTCTCCATCCAACTTGAATACTGTTGCTCCTCTTCTTGTGGAGGATCTATCAGCCTTGATTTTGCTTTCACCCTAGAGACAAGCTCTGTTTTCCTCATCGATGAGCATCTCAGAACTACGTCTTCGTCCTGATCTTGCGGGTCTAAGTTCATCCGCATTGTCGCCGACGAAAACGAAGTGGAAGAGGTACCAGAACGGACAGAACCGGACATATTGTTGTTGGTACCTGAAGAACCGTTGATTTTAAAAGAGACTAACGTTTCTTTCGACGCGTCGAACCCTGAAGCTAATGTGTTGCTGATATCCTCTGCTTCCTCGTCCACATCGAGTGTGACCTCATCACGGCATTGTGGGAAATCGAAACTACCGCTCTGCGCGTGATCATCGGTTACAATATCTTGCCAAAATGTGTAGCTGGTGGAATCACGCTCCATGTCTGATTTGTTGCCGTCAAAGCTTGAACCTGCGCTCTGGGTGCTTATAATCTGTTTGTACGATCGATGAGAGTTAAAGGGTTTTCGAAAATTCATCGCAAAACCATAACAAAACAGGATGAAAGAAAGAGAAAAGACATGAAAATCAAAAATGTTTTAGAAATATTAACTTCTAAGCTTTCTGAATCTCTGATGATGCATTGTTTTATTTACGTTATAGTTTGAAAGAAGAGTTACGAGTTTTTATTTGTATTTAATCGCATTATGATCTTTTTTGGTTCTCTGTTACTCAACAGTATTAACAATTGTGATGTGTTTACGAGTTTTTAAACCTCCATGAGTTGGATTAAGTCTTAATATAGCAATTAATTCGTGTTTTGACTAACGATCACTAACTTTAACACAATGTTTGTGCACATCTCACGTTCTATTTTGGTATGATGATGATTTTTTGTGATTAGGGTTGGCACATTTAATAACATTTAACACCTAAAACGAGACACAACACTTTCTCTTAACCATTTTCATTCGTGTTTCCCTTGTTCCTCACGTCATTTATGAGGAAATTAAAAACTTGGACTTGGGTTGTTTATATTGTTTATTTTTCTTCATTTATACTCAAGAAACTAGATGACTCACCCGCGTACATGCGCCCACATGAGAGATATTTTATTAGTTTAAGTTGTCTTTTTGTGTATTTTATGTTATCCTATTTAAATTTTTATAAGTTGTTTAGCTGTGGTATTATAACTTTTTGTGCAATATATTCAACTTGATGTTTACGTAAAACTTAATATATCCATTGTGCTTAGACTGAAATAAAAAATAAATTGAAGTGTTTAATTAAAAATTACATAAATAATTATAACGATAATATTTATGAAGTCTCATGCATATATATAAATTTTACAAAAGAACTAAATTGTAAATTCGGTTAGTATTTTATTTTTGTTTATTAATATGTTTTGATTTATTCTGCAATTTATATGTATAAAAATAAATAGATTATTATGATTAAATTATAATTTCAAGATTTGATTTTGGATATAGGTTGGATTAGTCGAACCACTCATGTTGTGAGATTGAGTTACATAATTATTTCAAAGTTAAACTAAAGTTTAATTATTTCTATTTCAGCCGTAACAAATTATTTTTATTTATCGCTTAAATATGCATGTATTTTCATAATATTTATCAAATTATATGTTGATTTATAAAACAATATTAGAAAATAAAGCGACGATTAATAGGGAGTTACATACATAATTATTACTAATAATTTTTGGAAACTCATGAATGCATATAAATATTTATATTAATATATATATTTTATAAATTATAAATAACTTTATACCTTAGATTTATTAAAAGATAAACTGAAAATTATTTTAAATAATCATAAAATTAATAATTCAGACTTGGTTGGATATTCTAATTATGGTTATGTTTCTATTAATTTAAAAAAAAAAATATATATATATATAGATATTATATTGTTTAAAATTATGTTTAAAGGAAATAATATTTTTTAATATCAAGATTATCTTTGTGAACTCTTGTTATGAAATCACAGTTTATATAAAAAATTTCTTTTCATCTGAAAAAAAAATACAGATATAACTAAAGAAAGTACTTTATTACTGTGCAAGTCTATTTTGTTATTTTAATATTTTTTAAGGGAGTGTTACTATTTTGTTAACTTTCCTATTAAATGAATTCATATTACATATATTTTCATTTTTAAAATGTACAAATATTTTTTATTATATATGTTACTTGGGAAAACATTAAAAGAACATTAAAGAAAATTTAATAATAGTAATTAAATATAATATTTTTAATTCATTAAAATATCATTGGAATTAATTAATATAAAAATTAATGTGATCACGTAGGAAACTTTTTTCTCAAATAATATTATAGATATTTTTTTTTGAGAAGTAGAGCTTTTTAATATCTTTAATGTAATTTATCTTTAATGTCACAGAAGGTGAGATTAGGGCTTGTTCATATCTGATCATTCGGATTCATGTTATGTTTTTTTTTCTTTCGATGTGAAATGGATATAGAATTAGGATTTGTTCGCCCGTCTATCGGACTATTTTTCTCTTTTTACGGATTCAAACTCAGGTTCCATAGGATCTATGTAACAGTATGTTAATACCACCCGACCACTAACGCGTGGACTCTTCTTTCCTTTGTGTTTTTTTTTTTCTGGTTATCGGATTTTTTTTTTGTGTCTTTTGTCCTAACTTTTGCTTGTTAATTTAAAGTCAAGCTCTCTAAGTTAATAAGTTATGGAGGCTCTCGTTTAGTGGAGTTTTTTTTTCATTAGAGTGTAAACTCTTTACTTATACGAGTGAATCTCGAATGTTTAAAGTGAAATATCTCTCTTATAGAGAATCAAGTTTTTGGATTAGTTGGGGTATTTATTAATCCAGATAACGTTAGAAATAGCGTAAAACTTGACTAATACTTTTCTTATGTGTCTTTTGAAATAAAGTAATGACTAATATATATGGAAATTATAATAATAATTTTATGTTATTGACACATAACCAAAAATATTAGGATAATCAAGTTTCTAAACTACTGAACTTATTTAAAATTTAATATATACTTTTATAAGTTAAATCTTTATAACTAAAACCAACTAAACTATAATTTATTAAATTTTATTTTAAAAAGAAATAAAGTACCATATAATTATTGTTTGGAAAAATGAAAAATAATTTTATCAAATTAAACCAATTTAAATACAAGTAGGTTAAAATTAAATTAAATAACTTTACAAATTATTACTTTATACTATTAAAAATTATGAACTTAAAATTATTATTTCTGCGCATGACGCAAGAAACCATCTAGTAATTTAATGATATGAATATATGTTAAGTTAATAAATTAGAAGTCGAAGGTAACCAAAATTGATATAATATCTTGTTATTAGTAATTATTAAATGGATGCATTAATTAGGATAAAGTGTGTGATTAGTCAAGAGGTTGTAGATGTTCTTTCGTCCTAAAAGCACATGCAAGATTTGATTCATAGGTTGGTGTATATGGTATCACATGCCAAAAGGCAAAATATTAAATATTCAAAATGTCAAAAGAGTAATGATTTAGAGGATGGAAATGAGATTAGCCTTAACTGTGTAAAAACAGTACTACAATTGTTTCCTAATACATGTAAGAGTACAGTCATAGATGGTTAATGATTGGTATAGAACTATTACTGTATGTTGGTTACGAAATTTGTTTACTGCTTTTGCATTCATTCGAGGCAAAAAAGAAAAGCATTAGTGTTTCTTCATGAAATTCAAGCAGGGGTTTGCGACCAGCCTTGTGGAACTCTGCTGGAAACAACTGTAGACATTGCTTTGACATTGATACCGAGTGGGTAAAACCGGTGCTCAATATCGAGTTCGAGGAGGATCTTAATTATTTCTTCGACCAAGACGGATCTTCTTCCCCATCTTTCAAGCATGTCTTGGAAATTAAACCTGTGATCCGGCCAAATTACTAACCTTATCATGTTCAACTCTTCTGCGTTCTTTACAACTATCTTGGCTGATGGGTACCAGTACTCTGGCTTGTTGTCAATGTAGCTACATTTAACATTAAAAAACAGGATCAGCAGAACGTTTTCAAAAGTAAATAAGCAATAAAGGAATAATTAATGTTGGTTATTACTTTGATATTCTTTGCCTGATTGTTGCAATCTTTTCAGGAGGAGTAGTAATGTGGACACAAAACTCGATTGTGTCACTCATGTCTGGACTGCGGTAGTAATTGCTGATCGATTTTTGCCATAGAAGACTATTCGGGTACATAATCTTCAGATTGTCATATCTCAAGAACACTGTTGTAAGTATGTTCATCTCCTCCACCACCAACTGTATTTAGTCAACATTATGTTAGCAAATCAATATACATTTACATGTCATTTAGAAATGTGTCACAATTTTGTTGTTTTTTACCTGTACATCGTCAATCTCACAGCGATCACCAACATCATAAGGATGCACGATGAACAAGAAGATGATGGACTCGAATACAGTCTTGACCGTGTTCCCAAAGATGAAGGCCAATAGTACAACTTGTGAGCTTACAAAGAGAAGCACTTTGGAGGATGCTATTTCCAGAAGGACAAGCCATATGACAACTATGACAATAGCAGTGACAATATTGATCATGTGATGAAGCTTGTTCACAGCAGTCTTGGTGTCGTTGAGTGTCAGGGTAAGAGCTCTTCGCTCTCTGAAAGCATTGACCTACTCAAAGTCAATAACATAGAGATATATATATATACACAACAGAAAGCTAAAGAATCCAGGTGAATAAATTTCTATGCAGAAAATAAAAAATTACCAGCCAGTTCTTCAAAGCTGATTTGCTGATCTTTTTCGTCTCTGGTGCACCTTCGAAGAGGTACATTGCCTTCATCGCCTCGTCTTCACGCAAAAACCTCATCAAATCGTCTATGTAAATGTGCCTTTGGTTCATTGAGATATACAAATTTAGTAGAAACTCAACATTTGGTTCTAAATAAAGAAACTCGTAAGGAAAAGAAGAGGAAACTTTGGACAGACTTTGCGCCACGTCGAGCCACGTTCTTGAAAATTTTCCTTGCAGCTGCTTTAGCTTCTTTTTCGCTCAGTATCTGTCGGGTGGATTCGTCTTCGTTTGTGGTTTCCTGCATCTGCTCGTCTAACGTGGTAAGCGAAACATGCCTCACAATCTTCATCAGCCTCTTCATGTTCCAAGCTGATATGTTCTTGTGATTCATACTCTGAAGGTGCTTCACGCTGATTCCACCATCAGCTGCTGTTTTCGAGATGACTGTTGATAGTTTGGGGTTCAGAACTCTCCCACTCTTTCTCGGTGGAAACGCAGCGGCGCGAAGATCTGGTGGTAACTTAGCACCTGCGTTCTGCAACTTTAAAATCTCTTCTTGCGCCCTCTCTTCCTCTTCCTCAATCCTGCTCAGCTCAATCATGGGAGGACCCGACAAGGTTTCGATTACGTACTGGTTAAACAGAGCTTCTTGAATCCGATCAAAGTAAGTACTAACGTGGAACGAAGAAGCGAGAACCTTAACCACTAGTGTCTTGATCAACCATAAGATAGTGCTCAACAAGAAACACACCAATATCTTGGTTACGTAAGGAAGAAACTTGCTATCTGTCTCTCGCTGTACTTTCTTGTCGAACAAGAAACGCCAAGCGAGAAGAACCATACTGAGCCAGAGACAGTTCTGGACAGCTCTACGAACACCGTACACAAAGTAAAGAACTCGTTTTCGCAAAAGAAAGTTTCTCTCGATGAAGAAGACAACGATTCGGATTCCCCATCCAGAGACCAGCCTCCCACATATAAGAACAAGCAAGAACACTTCCCATTTCCATAAATGAAGGTTCCAAACTCTCACTTTCTTCCAAGAAGGAATCGATAAACTACACGCCAATGCAGCTATTATAGCCACTAAGCTAAGCCACTCGAGCAAAGTTATGGCGTCAAGTTTCCCTCTCTTATACTCATCAGGTATATCTTCCTCAGCTAATGGATCATCATCTTCATCAATATCTCCGAGTAACCCGGATTTTAACTGACCAGATCTCCAACCTGAATAAGGCGTGTCTTCCTCTGCTGGCGGATCTTGAAGCCTCGATCTTGTCTTGGTTCTTGAAATAAGATCTGCTTTCCTTTGAAACGACCTGTTCGATGTGCATCGAACAACCTCTTCTTCCTGCTGCTGCGTGTCTTGATTCGTCCGCATTGTTGCCGACGAGCAAGACGAAGGAGTAGGAGACGAAGAAGGAACCGAACCGACGAAGTTTGTACCAGCTCTTTGAACATTGAAAGAGACTCGCAAGTCCCTCGCCGCGTCAAATGATGATCGAGCCGTTGAGGTAGGCGTTGGTTGTGTCTGGTGACTTACGTCATCGTTGTCTTGATCCACATCGAGTGTGATCTCTCCTCTACCTTCCCATTGTCGATGCTCTCCTCCGGCCATTGGTTCTTCCATTGGCCGCGGCTTCCCTGATCCGAAGTTGAAGCTGTCGCTCAGTCTCCCACTCTGTCGATTAATAGTGGTCGGATCTTTAAAGCTAGTTCGTGCCGGCTCCAACGTGGCGTGGTCGGAAGTTCCAGTGTTGTCTGGCCAGAACTTGTAGCTGGAATCTCGTTCTAGGGGAGCGTTTCGAGCCTCGTCCAGGCTAGAACGAGAGCTCTGTGTTTTGTGGTGGCCCATGCGAGGGTGGTGATCGTGGTCGTGGAGAATCGGACGGTTCTCAGGGCTTGCTTCACTTTTATCTCTGGGGCTTCGTATCTGTTTGTACGAGCTGTGATATTTGAAAGAGTTTTTGAAACTCATCGGAAAAACAAAATGAAGAAAAGAATAAACAAAATTACAAATGTTTAGACAAGGAAACATAAACTTTTTTTTGAAAAAAAAAAGAAGGCATGGCACAAAACTTTACTTCGTTTGGAATAAGCTTAACGTGTAATTTCATGGTACGTAGACTTTTTTGGTAAACTGGGACGTAGACTTTGATTGGAAAGCTGTAGAATGACTGAATTACCTTAAAATATGCGATTCTTCAAGGTTTTTACTAATAAGAAAAATTTGTGGAACGGAAAATAAATCGCAGAAACATAAGCGTTACTACTGTTTACAAAAATAAATCTTTATTAAGCAATATGAATAAATATTTGTGGAATTATATTTTATACTATTAAATTATATTTTATAATACTTTTAGATCTCTATCTAAATAATAATAACTTTTGGAATCATAGGATGGTATTGTATTCTTATAAATTTTTTGACTATATTAATTATTATAATCATATAATTAAACAATATTAATATTTTATTTTAGATGAGTTACCTCATAAATTTTTGTAAAATTACTTCTAATCGTAAATAATATGTTCACAAATTTTTATTACGCAGATTATAAATGATTCTGCATCTTAACTATTTTAAAATAACATTAATTTGGTTTTTACATGTTGGGGGTGAAAAGAAGTAATCAACAGCCACAATTAATAATAGCTACAACAACTTATATCTAAACGTTTAATAGATATAACAAAATCCAATATGAATTGTATAAAATATGCAATTTAAAACTATCCTTCTATTGAGACCTTGTATATGTTGGTTGTTATATTCCGGTCTGGTTTCCCATACCATCTCTAAGTTAAGTAATAGATCAGTTTTTTGATGTCAAAAAGAAAAACTATTGATTTTCTCACTTCGTAACGGTGGATCGGCTTATTGATCTCTTGACTAAATCTTCGAAGACAGATTTACTCAATGCACATATATATCTGGATGATGTTAAGATTATTAGAGATTTAGCTATAAGTCGGACTGATAGACATGATTTTTGTGGGTAGTCTTTCACTGAATGATGAAAATACACTGTTAAATCAGGATATATGGTTAAATCCCATTTTCCCGATAAGGTACAAGAGTTAGTATGGTCTAGACCGGATTTTATATCTTTACTTGTTTTTTTCTTGGAAACTTCAATGTGCTCCAAAGTTGAGAGACTTTGTTTGGCAAATTATTTCATGATTTTTATCGGTTGCACAAAGTTTAAGGGCACGTGGTATTAATTGTGATACTCGCTGTAGTATATGTGGCGTAGAGGAGGAAGAAACGATAAATCATGTTCTCTCTGTGTGTCCCTCAGCTTTGTAAACGTGGGTTTTGTCAAAAATTATCTTCCATTCTGATACTTTTTCCATTTTTTTGGTGTTCACTAATATGGATTATTTCTTTTGGAGACTACCATAAGCGTATGATTTTAGTAAACTTTCATGTATTTTGTGGTATATTTGAAAAAATAGGAACAATAAAGTTTTCAATAATAAAGTAGGCAATCCTTAGGAAATCCTTACAATTCCGGAAAGGAAACCTATGGTTCCATAGGCTCCTGATTGGAATGCTTTGGGGTATTCTAGAACTTTGTTTTATCGATGGTGCATGGAAAGCTAATGATAAATTCTCGGGACATGGATGGTTCTCCAGAGCGGTGGGTTCAGAGGAGAAAATGATGGGAGCGATGAATCTCCGAAGAATCTTATCAGCCTTGCATGCAAAATGTGAAGTTTTGATATGGGCTATGGAATGCATGAAGGCCCTTGATTATTCAGACGTAGTTTTTGCAACAGACTGTTCTCAACTGGTGAAGACGGTGTTCTCACCTGACGAATGGCCCGCTTTTGCTACACACTTAGAAAAGTTTCGACGCAGTAAGACTTTTTCCCCTACCTTCAAGATTCGACATATACCAAAAGCAACTAACTTAGTGGTGGACAAGCTTGCACAAGTTGCTCGACGTTCTTCTTCAGCTATGTTTTATGTTGATTCCATACCGCCGGTTTAGCTTGTTGAACCGGTAGGAAATAGTTCATAGTTTATGCATTTGTTGTCAAAAACATTTATTGATTTTGTTACTAAATATATATATTATTCGCCTGTTGACAAAAAAGTATTATTCACCTGTTGACATAAAATATATTATTCGCCTCTCAACCGATAACTGATTTTTGGTTTAAAACTTAAAATTTGGCGAAAAAAATCTTGAAAAATAAACTTGATTTGGATTATTATTAAGTTAATAATTCATTAATCATGTTTAGCCCAAACTTATCCCAAGTTCAAAAATAATCTCCACCTCCTTAACATAAAAACTAGATATTGTTATAGAAAAATCTAGATAATTAGAATAAAATAATCTAGATATTATGTAAGAATAATCTAGATTTAGGATTAAAATATAAGATATTTTGTATTTTGGAAGCTATAGTTACCTTCCCCTTTCATTTTGAATAATCCAAGTTTGTAAGAATCATAAAAGTAATAAGAAGTTCTCTTAAGTAAACAAAAAGCCTTTTTCTTCACAAAATTTCATTCTCTTCAGACACTTAAACACTTTCTCCATCTTTACTAAATTTTTCATTCCAACAAAGTGGTATCAGAGCTAAAGATGGCAAATAGTGGTGTTCCCTTTCAAGTTCCATTGCTCACAAAGAGCAACTATGACAATTGGAGTCTTAGAAGGATGGGTATCTTAGGAGCACAAGATGTGTGGGAGATAGAGACAAAGGCTTCATTAACCGGAAATTGATGGAGGTTTATCTTAAACTCAAAAAGATGGTTGGAGAGATTCAAGGAAAAGAGACAAGAAGGATCTTTGTCTAATCTATCAAGGATTAGATGAAGATACATTTGAAAAGGTTTCTGGAGCAAAGACTTCCAAAAAAGCATGAGAGAAGCTTCAGACCTCTTACAAGGGAGCATAACAAGTTAAAAAGGTACATCTTCAAACTCTAAGAGGAGAATTTGAAGCACTAGAAATGAAGGAAAGATAAATCATCACAGATTACTTCTCAAGAGTCTTGACGGTTACTAATAACCTAAAGAGAAATGGTGAGAAGTTAAATGAGGTGAGAATCATGGTGAAAGTTCTCCGATCATTGGATTCGAAATTCGAGCACATCGTTACTGTGAATGAAGAGACAAAAGACTTGAAGACTATGACGATGGAGTAACTTCTTGGATCATTACAAGCTTATGAAGAAAAGAAGAAGAAATAAAATATTGTTGAGTAAGTTACCAAAATGAGAATTGATCACAAGGAAAAAAGTGGCTGGAACAATCCAAGACGTGGTGGTGGTCATTTGCAAGGAAGAGGTTGTGGTATACATGCACGAGGTCTGAGACCATATAAAGACAACTTCAACTAAAGAGGAGAAAGCTCAGTAAGAGGTCATGGAAGAGGAAATCCAAAATCAAGGTACAATAAATCAAGTATCAAATGCTATAGTTGCGAAAATTTGGACATTATGCTTCTGAATGCAAAACTCCAAACAACAATAGATTTGAAGAAAAATCAAATTATGTTGAAGAATGGAGTAAAGAAGAAGATATGCTATTGATGGTTTACAAGAAGGAAGAACCAAATGAGGTTCACAAGTAGTACCTTGGTAGTGGTGCTAGCAATCACATTTGTGGAAATGAAAGCATGTTTGTGGAGCTTGATGAATCGGTGAAAACCAATGTGACTTTGGGAGATGAATCAAAGATGGAGGTGAAAGGTAAATGAAACATTCTCATACGCATGAAGAATGGAGATCATCAGTTCATCTCCAATTTATACTACATTCCAAACATGAAAACCAAAATCTTGAGCCTTTGAAAACTTTTAGAGAAAGGTTATGACATTCAACGAAAGGATAACAACCTTTCTTTAAGAGATAAGTTAAACAATCTCATCACAAAGTTGCCAAAGTCAAGAAATATAATGTTTGTCCTAAACATTCAAAATGAAATTGCACGATGTCTCAAGATGTGTTACAAGGAGGAATCGTGGCTTTGGCATCTTTGGTTTGGGCATCTCAATTTTGGAGGGTTAGAGTTACTTTCCAAGAAAGAAATGCTGAAATGACTAACTTGCATCAACCATCCTAATCAAGTATGTGAAGGTTGTTTACTTGGAAAGCAATTCATGATGAGTTTTCCAAAGGAGTCAGAGACAAGAGCAAGAAAGCCACTAGAACTCATACATACAGATGTATGTGGCCCGATCAAACCAAATTCACTCGGTAAGAGTAACTATTTCCTTCTCTTTATTGATGATTTTTAAAGAAAAACATGGCTTTACTTTTTGAAAGAAAAATCAGAAGTGTTTGAAAATTTCAAAAAGTTCAAAGCCCATGTTGAGAAGGAAAGGGGACTTAATCTCAAGTCTATGAGATCTGATCGAGGAGGAGAGTTCATGTCAATGGAGTTTCTGAAGTATTTTGAAGCTAATGGCATACAAATACAATTGACGGTGCCAATAATCCCTCAACAAAATGGAGTAACGGAAAGAAAGAATAGAACTATCCTTGAGATGGCAAGAAGCATGCTCAAGAGTAAGAAGCTACTAAAAAAGTTTTGGACAGAAGCAGTGGCATATGCGGTTTATATATCAAACTGATCCCCAATGAAAAGTGTGTAAAAGATACCACAAGAAGCTTGGAGTGGAAGGAAGCCCGATGTCTCACACCTAAGAGTCTTTGGAAGCCTTGCTCACGCTCATATTCCAGATGAGAAGCAGAGCAAAGTAGATGATACAAGCGAGAAGTACATTTTATTGGGTATGATGCTAATTCCAAAGGCTACAAGCTCTACAACCCTAAAAAAAAGAAGACAATCATTAGTCGGAATGTCATCTTTGACAAAGAAGGAGAATGGGATTGGAGATCAAATGATGAAGAATACAACTTATTTTCGTCTTTTAAAGAAAATAATTTGGAGAAACCGAGAGAAGATCCAGCTACACCAACAGGAAGTTCTCAAGGAGATGAAAGCTCAAGTGAAAGGACTCCACGTTTTAGAAGTCTACAAGGAATCCATGAGGTAACCGAAAATCAAGACAGTCTCACTCTGTTTTGTCTATTTGCGGATTGTGAGCCTATAAACTTTGAAGAAGCTCAAGAAAAAAAGGCATGGAGAAGTGCAATGGATGAAAAAATCAAGTCCATTTAAAAGAATGATACGTGGGAGTTAGCTTTACTTCCAAATGGGCATAAAGCAATTGGTGTGAAGTGGGTGTAGAAAACCAAGAAGAATTCTAAAGTAAAAGTTAAAAGATTGGTACCGAAAGGCTGTAGTCAAATAGCTGGAATTGACTATGATGAGGTATTTGCTCTTGTTGCTCGCTTAGAAACGGTTAGATTAATCATTTCATTGGCAGCCCAAAAGAGTTGGAGGATACGTCAAATGATGTCAAATCATCCTTCTTAAATGGGGACCTTGAGGAAGAAGTCTACATTGAGCAACCACAAGGCTACATACTCAAAGGAGAAGAAGAGACAGTCTTAAAACTAAAGAAGACGCTTTATGGATTGAAGCAAGCACCAAGAGCATGGAATACTCGTAATGATAAGTATTTGAAGGAGAAAGGCTTCATCAAGTGTCCATATGAGCATGAAATTTATATCAAAACTCAAAACAATGATATACTGATTGCATGCTTGTATGTGGATGACTTGATATTCACCGGCAACAATCCGATTATGTTTGAAGATTTCAAGAAGGAGATGACAAAGGGGTTTCAGATGACTGATATTGGATTGATGTCATACTACCTTGGCATTGAAGTAAATCAAGAATAAAATAGAATCTTCATTACTCAAGAAGGTTATGCTAAAGAGGTGCTTAAGAAGTTTAAGATGGATGAAGCAAATCCAGTTTGCACACAAATGGAATGTGGAGTCAACTTCTGAAAGGAAGAAGAAGGAGAGAATGTGGATACAACACTCTTTAAGAACGTAGTTGGAAGTCTGCATAATCTAACTTGCACAAGACCCGACATCCTACACGTAGTTGGAGTTGTAAGTCGATATATGGAGCATCCAACAACTACTCACTTCAAGGCAGCAAAGAGGATCCTAAGCTATATCAAAAGTAGAATCAACTTTGGCTTGTACTACTCCATCTCTGAAGATTACAAGCTTATTGGATATAGCGATAGCGATTAACGTGGAGACGTAGATGATTGGAAAAACGTAAGTGGTTTTGTGTTTTTCACTGGAGAGACCGCTTTCACATGGATGTCAAAGAAACAACCAATTTTCACGCTTTTTACTTGTGAAACGGAGTATGTGGTAGCTACTTCTTGTGTTTGCTATGCTATTTGGTTACAAAAACTTGCTAAAGGAGTTAACCCTACCACAAGAGGAGCCAACGAAGATCTTTGTGGATAACAAGTCGGCAATAACATTGACGAAGAATCCAGTCTTCCATGATCGAAGTAAGCACATTGATATTTGTTATCACTACATTAGAGAATGTGTTACCAAGATGGATGTGCAATTGGAATATGTGAAGAAAAATGATCAAGTAGCTGATATCTCCACCAAGCCACTCAAGCGAGAAGACTTCATAAAGATGAGGAGCTTACTCGAAGTAACCAAATCAAGTTTAAGAGGGGATGTGTAAAAGTAAACTTGATTTGGATCAAGTATTATTGGGCTAATACATCACTAATCATGTTTAGCCTAAACTTACCCCAAGTTCTAGGATAATCTCCACCTCCTTAAGATAAAAATCTAGATATTGTTATAGAAAATTTTAGATAGTTAAGATAAAATAATCTAGATATTATGTAAGAATAATCTAGATTTAGGATTAAAATATGTAAGATAATTTGTATTTTGGAGGCTATAAATACCTCCCTTCTCCTTTCATTTTGAATGATCCAAGTTTGTAAGAATCATAAAATTAATAAGAAGTTCTTTTAAGTAGACAAAAAGCTTTCTTCTTCACATTATTTCATTCTCTTTAAACACTTTCTCCATTTTTACTAAAGTTTTCATTCCAACAAAAACATCAGATCTAGACAAACCCAAATTAAACCCGTATGAAAAATCATAGATCTATAATGAAGGAGTCATGTCTTCAAGCTTTTGGTCTGACTAGAGCCTCTCCCCACTGCCATGAACCAAGGTTAACCTCATCTGCAACCTCGACCAAGCCAGACCACCTAGCGCCAACTCCATGTGATGTCAGGGAGCACAACTCCTAGAAATCATCCGGCGACATCACTGGAGCTGTTGAGATGACAACTGATCCGCTTGATCAACGGTGCACCCTCCGAACCCAGCCATGGCACAAACCAAACCTTTTTCCGCAAAAACCTAGTCCTGTCGACGTCACATCCCCTTTGTCGTCCTCTAACGAGATCTTAGCCAAAGAACACCAAAATACAGATTTTCATCAAAGACGACATTTGTTGCTCCGCCGTATTACACGGATAAAGGGTGCCGTGCTCACGTTAACGATGATTAATTACTAAGATAACCTTATTAAATTAATTACTAACATAACTTCAATAAAAACACCAGTCCCGATTTATGCCAATTTGATATTAAAAATTGGATGTCCGATTTAAGCCCGTCTAAACCGCCTAACTGCCTAGGTGATCATCTAATTTATTTTCAATTATTTTTATATTTTATACTTTTTAATATATTTTTTATTTACCTAATCTAATGTATTATAAATGCAACATATTTGAATTATTTTGATGAATACTATACCTGATTAAGTTTAAATTTTTTTATTTGTGTGTGTTTATACAGTTTTACTTATGTAAATGTATTAGTTTTATAAAAGATAAAAATTAATATATTTTATAACATATTACAGAATCTAAGATTTGGTTCCAAGTAATTCCCACTTAATCTCGGATTTTCTCGTTATGCGCTAGATCTGACCAGCCGCCCGACTAGCGCATAACGTCATTCCTAAAAGGGGTTGTAACACATCAATATTCACATCATCTCATTAAATTAGTTATTTGTCTTTAAATCCAACCCACACCCCCACTACGTCACAATAAATCCACCTAAGCGGCTAAGCCTCTTCCGATTATTTACTCTTATAAATGGCAATGTCAATTTTGATAATTCTCATAACTTCAGCCAAATAATTTATATCTTTTTCTTCGAAACTACTATGCTTTAACATACCTTTTAGATTTGCTAACCAATAACAAGAATCAAGGCTCGATTAAGTGGATTGTGAACCCCAAAATAGAGTTTTTTAAAAGATCCAAGTTGGTGACAAAAGTGGCTACCTGAAGGCCAAAACGAGAAACGAGGCATTGATGTGGGAGTTTGAGAGAAACATAAACCCTATTCCGGTAAGACATGAGATAAGTCACTACATTGAATCCGATGGTGGAAGGTTTGGAACTGAGTTAAATCGTAGAAATCTTTTTATCTATGAAAGTCATACCATGTCTAGAAAATCATGAAGAATGTTTTTAAAGCTTATAAGCTGATGTAGTTTTCTGTATTAAGATTGTCATGATGAAGCTTTTTTTTTATTTTGTGAAAACTGTATGAAGCTTGAAAGAAAAAGAAGGATAAGAAGTAAATAATCATTACAAGGAGAAAAAAAATTTATAAAATGGAAAATAAAATCTAACTTTGCACGAATTGCCAAAAGAAACCTGTACTCGAGCCTGGCCAAAAGAAATATGAACTTTTGTTGACTTTATTAGTTTATTAAAAAACTTACGATTGACTTACCATTTTAACACACCGTTAAAGATCAGTTAAGACGGTGTTAACTCGGACGTTAACTGTTAACGTTAGGATGAAACGACGTCGTTTTCAGTTGAGATAAAACGACGTCGTTTTTAGCAATTTGAAAATAAAAAGACATAGACCCCTGGATTCGAACCCGGGTTGTTTGGATCAAATGGCAAAGTAGTTTACCACTGTGCTAGTGACACATTCAATGTAATTACTAACACGTTTAGTTATATTTGGTACTGATTGAATATAAAAAAAAATTCTATAAAAACTTTAAAAAATCTTTAAAATTTCAAAAAAATGAGAAATGAAGAATTTTTTTATAAAATTAATTTTAAAATTAAAATTAAAATAAAATTTTATTTTTCTTTAAAAAATCAGACGGGAACTTATAAAATTTTATTTTTCATTCAATATATCTATTAACACATTTACTTATTTTTCTTTAAAATAAAATTTTGGAAGATTTTTGATTTTTTAAAGAAAATAAAATTTTATTTAAATTTAATTTCAAAATTAATTTTATAAAAAAATTCTTTATTTTTTCATTTTTTGAAATTTTAAAGATTTTTTAAGTTTTTATAGAATTTTTTTTATATTCGATCAGTACCAAATATAAGTAAATGTGTTAGTAGATACATTGAAAGAAAAAATAAAATTTTATTAGTTCCCGGCTGATTTTTTTAAAGAAAATAAAATTTTATTTTAATTTTAATTTCAAAATTAATTTTATAAAAAAATTCTTTATTTTTCATTTTTTGAAATTTTAAAGATTTTTTAAAAGTTTTTATAAAATTTTTTATATTCAATCAGTACCAAATATAAGTAAACGTGTTAGTAGATACATTGAATGTGCCACTAGCCCAGTGGTGGTAAACTACCTTGCCATGTGATCCAATCAACCCGGGTTCGAATCCAGTGGTCTACATCTTTTTATTTTCAAATTGCTTAAAACGACGTCGTTTCATCTCAATTGAAAACGACGTCGTTTCATCCTAACGTCAACAATTAACGACGTTAATTTTTTCTGTTAAATTTGTTGACGGCGTGCCAAATTGGCAAGTCAACGAAAACATTGTTAATTAATTCTAAAGTCAATGATAAGTTTATGTGTTTTTTGGTCAGCCCAAAAGTTCAGGTTTGTTTTGGCAATTTGTGCAAAGTTGGTGTTTTTTTTGGCCGAATTCTCTTTCACCATTGGAAATGAATTGAAAGTTGTTGAGAACACATATTCAAAGCCTATTAATCTTAGTCTTCTAGTTCAAGTTTCTTGTGAGTTGATTCAACTAGGTTTAGTTGATTACGCTAAGATGAACACACACAAATTGTTTACCCAGTCTTCGTTCCCTACTAACTGAGAGAGATAAAAACTCTCAAGCCTTTTCACTTTGATCAATGCAATACAATAGCGAATGATTTCTTGTTATTCTTTGCAGATACTGCAAGAACATATACAAGACGTATACCAGAGAAGATTACCCCAGCGATTGTGATGAAGATGCTCTATCGACCTCTGAGTTCTCAGATTCTGAGGGCTAGCAATCGTGAACGAGAGAAAGAACAGAAACTCAAGAGTTGTGATCACTCCATGATCTCTCTATCTCAATTGGTAGCTTTCTCCTTCCTCTGTGTAATTTCTTTCGCCTTCTATGTGTTTTCTTTAAGTTCATGTATCTTCTGTAACTCGTCTCACTCTTATGAAGAATCGAATTCCGTAACTGACTGTGGGACCCGTGTAACAACCATAAACCGCACCGTTTTTAGCTTAATAAAGCTCTTGTTGTTTCCTTTGGGCTTTAGTCGAAATCGGCCCCACTACCAGGTCCACTTCTAGCCCAAATTTCAATCAAGTCAAGTGACTCCAACACGACAACACTCCACAAATCTCCACCTTTGTCGTTCTCATGTCTGAAAGTAACCCTAGTCCCCAAAACTTCTTTGACGCGATAATCAGAAACCATGTCTGAATCACCCCAACAAAGTCTCCCATGTTCAATCGGTCACTCTGGTTCGAATGGTGAGCCAACTCCAATTATCCATGAGAAAATTCTTGAACCATCAAGCGTGCAAATCCCAGGCTTCTCATCTATTAAACCGACATGACAAAGTCTCTGACTTTAACCCTGCCAAAAGATTTCAAACCATCAGAAGCACCGTCTGCTTTCAAGAACACGGCCGCAGAGTTCCACACAAATCTGACTCTTCTGATACCTGAAGAACAGCCACAACTCTCTACCCTTGAAATCTGTAAGTACCATCTTCCAATACTGATAACAAATCAAACTGATAAGTCAGTAACCCCAAAAGAAAACCTTTTTTTTCAGATAACAAGCACTTGAAGATATTTGGAGAAACACCAATAACCACTGCGTAAATCTCCAAAACTCCCTTCAATTTCTTGTTAGTTTCTTGTTGTTTATCCAAGACCAAACCACTAACATGTTTTCTCTTGACGTTTCATGTACCCCTTTTGATGAGATGACTAAACAATAGAACCATCTCTGAGTACCTCATAGCACGATCAGACGGTGACCCTCAGCGTTACGAGGCACTTCTCGAACGCGTTTCCAGGTAAACATTTAGTTAACATATCTGTTGGGTTTAGGATAGTATGAATTTTGTGAGTCTTAACTAAACCGAAATCCACAATATCTCTTATGAAGTGAATCTTGTTAGCACGTGTTTCGTCCTGTCATGATGCACTGCATTCTTTGCTAGACATATTGCGCTTTGAGAATAAAAATGTAATCTGAAAAATGGAGAATTAAATCCCAGGTCACTAGGAAACTCCCTTAACCATAACCCCTCCTTCGTGGCTTATGAGAGAGCCATATACTCAGCCTATGTGGTTGATAACGCGACCACATGCTGCAGTGTAGATCTCCAGCTAACTGTGTTTCCACCAACCAGGAACACATACCTCGTCACTGATCTTCTCTTATCTCAATCAGTGGCATAATCTGAATCACTAAAGCCTCCACATAAAAATGTTCTGATTTTGTAAAGTGGAGGCAAACTTCTGAAGCTCCTTGAAGATATCTCATTATCCTGTTAACGGCTTCCCAATGATCTCTTCCCGTTTTAGCCATATACCTACTGACCAAAACCACAGAAAAACCAAAATCTGGTCTTAAACCAATCATTGCATACATCAAACTCCCAATTGCACTAGCATAAGAAGTTGTTTCTCTCGTTTCCACTCTTCTGGAGTTAAACTTTTAAGTTGAAACTGAGAACCAATGGGTGTAACCACTGGTTTACTTTCTTCCATTCCAAACGTCTTCATAATTTGCTTGATATATCTCTCCTGAGGTAGCTTAAGAATTCCCTTTTTCTTGTCTCTGTGAATGTTCATACCAAGTATACGAGTAGCTGGTCCCAAATCTTTCATTTCAAACTCTTTGTTAAATTCTCTTTGAGTTTTGATACTTTCTTCTTATCTTTAGCTGCAATTAACATATCATCCACGTAGCAGCAATATATATATTCTTTCTTCAGCTCCCTTTCCCTTAAAATACATACAAGGATCTTTAACACATCTAGTGAATCCATTTTCCTTGACAAAAGTATCAAATCTAAAATTCCACTGTCTAGGAGATTGTTTCAACATGTATAAATACTTCTGAAGTAAGCAAACTTTACCCTCATCTCCTTTCTTGATAAATCCCTCGGGTTGTTCCATGTAGATAGTCTCGTCTAGACTTACATGTAAGAACAATGTCTTAACATCCATTTTCTCTAGTTCTGTGTCAAACTTAACAGCAATGACAATAATATTAGTATATATACATGTTTCACCACTGGAGTAAATATCTCGTTGTAGCCAACTCTTTCAACTTGAGTGAAACCTTTATCAACCAGTCTAGACTTGTATCTAGGATCTTTAACCCCTGGAATTCCCTCTTTATACTTGTAGATCCATTTGGAACCAATTAATACTCTTTGTCTCTGAGGTCGATCAACAATATCCCAAGTCTCATTCTCATCTAGAGATGTATTTTCTTCTCCCATAGAACCCTTCCATTTGTCCTAATCTTTACTCATTATTGCCTCTGCATATGACTTAGGTTCAGTAACCTCAATATCAGCTGCACTGCTCAATGCTTAAGCTACAAAGTCACTGCTTTCAAAGATTGCTGGAAGCTTAGTAGTTCTTCTAACTCTGTCTCGAGCTAGTAGATAATCCTGTAGACTCTCACCGAAGTCCCTTCCTGATTCTCATTTTCTTGATCTGACTCAGACTGAACTTTCACTAGACTCAGCCGATGATGAAGAAGCTCCACCTTTAACTGAACTTGTTGATCCCCTTATTAGATCAGAACTAAAAGTAACTTTCTTCTTACTTTTCACCTTCTTTTCTTTAGATTTCTTGTTGAGCTTCTCTTCTTTAGATTTCTAGTAGAGCTTCTCTTCATCAAACACAATATTTCTGCTGATTGTTGATTTTCCTGTTTCAGGAAGTCACACGCGATAACCCTTAGTACTCTGAGGATATCCAATGAAAATTCCTTTAACCGCTCTAGGACTCATCTTGTCTTGAACCGTATGAACATAGGCCACACAACCAAATCTTCATAGATGACCATACTCCACCTTAACCCCTGACCACATGTCTTCTGGTATCTTGAACTCAATCGCAGCACTACGACTTCTATTAATCAGGTAAACAGCAGTAGATGCAGCCTCAGCCTAAAACTTCTTTCAAAACCCAAATCGGTTAGCATACACCTGATCTTATCAGAAATAGTCCTTTTCATTGTTTCTGCAACCCCATTCTGCTGTGGTGTGTAAGCACACGTCTTGTGTCGGTTGATACCTGATTTCTTACACATTTTATCCATTAGCGTGTTGCAGAATTCTAGGCCATTATCAGTGCGTAAGCACTTGATCTTCTTGCCGGTTTGATTTTCAACCAAAGCTTTCCATTCCACTATGTTGTTGTAAGCCTCATCTTTGCTCCTTAGAAACCTTATCCAGATTTTCTTATAATAATCATCTATCATCGTCAAGAAGTATCTGCAGCATGATAAGCTTTCTTCATTAGCTGGTGATCCCCATAGATCTGAGTGAACATAGTCTAGGATAGCCTCTGAGTTGTTTTTAGCTGTTGGAAAAGATTGCTGATGAGCTTTCCTTAGTATCAAGATAGCCTTTCTTAACCAACACATTCATGTTCAAACTCATGTGGCCAAGCCTTGAATGCCACATGCTAGTCATATAAACTTCTGCTCTAGCAACCTTAGCTTCTGCATTAGCAACTACTCCTTGAAGATAATACAATCCATCCTTATAGAACCCAAAACACCTTCTTCCCTTGCTTCAAGAACGTAGCCTTGTAGTCACTTCCCTTGTAGTTACAACCATGCTTCTCGATTTGACCATAAGAAATTAGGTTTTGTCCTATTGTTAGCATGTACCTGACCACTGTTAACACAATAGTAGAGTGATCAGGACTCACAATCTTTAGTTTCCCAATTCCTTTAACTTCACTGGTGGAGTTGTTTCTCATAAACACTTTTCCTCTTTCCAACTCTTCAAGATAAATAAGACATGTTTGTTTGGAGTGATGTTGAAAGAACAACCTGAATCTAACACCCACTCGTCTTTAGTTACTTGAACATTGGCAGTGAGAATCATAGGATGTTCCTTCTCATGTGCAACATTAGCCATCTCATAGGATTTGTCTTTTCTATTTGGACAGTCATGTTTGAAATGACCTTCCTTCCCACATACCCAACACTCTTTAGACTTAGTAGGATACTTAGTCCTTGACTTGGACCTGTTGTCTTCTTTTTTTTTAGATTGGTTCTTCCCATAACCTCCACCACGCTTCTCATTTCTTCCTCTAGTAATAACTAGACCTTCTGCATTTGATCTTGACCTCCCAGTTAAGCTTTTTTCTTTCAACTGAGCCTCCTTCGCATACGCAGAAGTAGTTACTTCTTTGATTGTCAACGTTTCCTTCTCATTGCCATACTTCAGAGTATGAACAAGAGAATCATACTGAGGTGGAAGACTCGTAAGTATCTGAATAGCTTGATCCTCATCCGAAACATGTATGTTCAAGCTTGCAAGATCATTAACAAGCTTTAGGAACATGTTTAGATTTTCTTCAATACTTTTACTCTCCACCATTTTATAGCTTGCAAAGCTTTGCTTCAAATAAATCCGGTTAGGTGGAGTCTTAGTTTGATCATCTCCCTCTAGAACTTTTCAAACTCCCAAAGTTGTTTTTTCTTTCATGATTTTTTAGAACCATATTGGTTATGCTTGAACATATCAAGTTCCTTGCATAAGTGTCCTTCTCTTTAGAGAGAGGATCTTTCTTGGCTTCAACTTCAGTATTTGAGCTTGAATCTTCATCATCCTTAGTATCCTAAATAACTTCTTCATTGATAACGTTACCAAGACCTTGAAGCTCAAGCTGGATTAGCGTCTTAAACTCCCACATTCTGAAATCACCTGAACCATCGAACTTCTCGATTTTGAATCTCGTATGAACAGACTCAATCGAAACCTATCAACAATCATAGAATCACATAGCCAACAACTAGAACACCACATAGTAGATCCAGAATCTCAGAGCCGAATAACCTGGCTTTGATACCAGTTGTTCAGAACATAGATTCAGAGCCGATTGATCTTAGTCCTCTAGTTCAAGTTTCTTAGGAGTAGGTTCGATTAGGTTTAGTTGATTATAAGCTAAGATGAACACACGCAAATTATTTACCTAGTCTTCGTTTCATACTGATTGGGGAGAGATCAAAACTTTCAAGCCTTTTCACTATGATCAATGCGATACAATAGCGAATGATTTCTTGTTATCCATTGCAGATACTACAAGAACATATACAATACTTATACCAGAGAAGATTACCCCAAAGATTGCGATGAAGTCGACTCTCTATCGACCTCTGAGTCCTCAGATTCGGCTAGCAATCGTGAACGGGAGAGAGAACGGCAACCTCAAGAGCTGTGATCACTCTAGGATCTCTCTATCTCGATCGGCAGCTTTCCCTTCCTCTGTGTAATCTCTCTCTCTCTCTCTTGTATCCTCTGTATTTTCTCGAGTTCTCGGCTATTCTGCAACTCGTCTCTCTCCTATAAAGAAGACGAAGTCTGTAACTAAATGTGGGACCCGTATAACAACCATAAACCGCACCGTTTAACTTGATAAAGCTCTTGTTGTTTCCTCTGAAATTTAGTCAAAATCAACCCAATAACCAGGTCCAATCCTAGCCCAAATGTCGATCAAGTCGAGGTGACTCGAAACGACAGAGAGAGTCGAAAGACATATCAGAAAAATGGAAAAAATGTCTTTATTAAAATAGCGAGGAGAAGAGTAGTCACTGTTGGGGTCAAAATCGGTCACGACGGAATCAATGGCTAAAAGTCTTGGAAAAAGCGTACAAGAAACTATAGACTTTCTACAGAGATACAAAGTTACGGAAATATCGTATCAAAGTTTGAAATAATCAAAAAAGACCTCCTCGTTTGTTGGGGTGAAAATCGGTTAAGACGGAATCAACGACCAAAGCTATCCGCAAAGTTAAGAATATGTTTTAAAACTGCGGAAAAGCGTCTAGAAGAAATCTAAGGATTCTCCGAACAAAGCGATTCCTTAAAACTGACAATCGTCATCTTGGAAATCATGGGGGAAATCGAATAAAACAATCCTTGATTGTTTTATTGACCAATTAGCAAAAAACAGACGTGACGTCCAAACTCCCTGAGATATCAAAACTATTAATTGGAATCAACGTCTACGATTACTTCTCCTCACATTCTCTGAAAGAATCTCGGGCCGAGAATACAAGAAAATATCAAAACCGAGCAACCGTTCAGCTCACCAACAGGCAAGCTGATCACACATGTGACCAGTTTTCCCGTTGGCGAGCTGAACACATCTGTCCAGCTCGCCAACAGGTGATCTGACCACACATGTGAGTTCGCCCATTGGCAAGCTGAACACATCTGTCCAACTCGCCAACATGCGAGCTGACGACTCATGTGACCAGCTCGCCCATTGGCGAGCTGAACACATCTGTCCAGATCGCCAATGGGCTAGCTGACCACACATGTGACCAGCTCGCCCATTGCGAGCTGAACACATCTGTCCAGCTTGCCAACGGGCGAGCTGACCACACATGTGACCAGCTTGCCCATTGGCGAGCTGAACACATCTGTCCAGATCGCCAAAAAAGAGATATACTTGACCATTTGTGCCCCTTGACTTGATCGTGATCGGAACGTTTTTCGTTTCGTCCCAATCCGCCTTACCGTTTGAGTTTTACGTTAAAAACCGTAAAAGACGTGTTTTTAGTAAAACCTTGAGTAAATCGTATAAAACGGCAATGGGTAAACGAAACACCGAACATCGCCAAACTAAACGATTAACTCGAGTTTTTTTGTAAAAATCGCTAAAGATGCGTTTTCTCGTAAAACCTCGAGTAAATCATATAAAACGACAATGGTTAAACGAAACACTGAACATTGCCAAACTATACGATTAATTCGAGATATTTACTTAAAAACGGCATCGAATCAAGAAATGATCTCGTGTAAAGTCGTAAAACGGCTAAATCGTAAAACGGCCCGAAAGGTCCTAAAACGCGATAAAGCCCATTCATGACTTCAGACAAGATCCAGCCCAAAGATACAGTGACGATTTACCTATTATCCACATGAGTAGATAAATGTCAAGATTAAAGATAAATAGAAGTTTTCCAAAGAAAAATGGAAAGTTCGAGATAAATAGAAGATTTCTGATAAGCACGAATCAGGGCGGAAAAGGAAAGACCAAATCTCCTAGAGAAGGAGTATATAAGCAGAATGTCGAGGACAGAAGCATGGACGATATTCAGAACTTTCTTCACACAGCAAACTTAGAGCATTTAGGCAATTTTTCCGTTTTTGTTATCGAGTTGCGTCTCAACTAGGGTTTTAGTCTTAGGTTGCTAGATCTAGGAAAATCGTCGTCAGCTCTTGTAGCCAAGGCTTTTACCTTTATTGTACCGTTCTTACAAAAAATCAGAATAAGAAACCTCTTTGCTCTCTTTTCAATTATCGTTTATATTACTATCTTTTGTCATATTTTTATTGCTTGTGTGTGGTTAAGCAGATAGCCGGGACCTCTGGGAAATTAGGGTTTTCCCTAAGTTCCTTTATTCACGGAAATCGACGGTGTGAAATTCGATTCCCACAGTTTAGCGCTAGAAGGAGGGGGGGGGGGGTTACGGATCTATCTAACTCTAAGACCACATCACGCTCAGTCAGTTACGATGACAGAAGAACAACCAACTCGTGAAAATGAAAAAGTTGACACTCTAACTCTAGACGCGACCACGGTTAACGCTGCGGCTAACACCACGTCGCTGCAGGAGGTACTCTCCACCTATCAGAAACGAACAGACGAGCAGGATAACCTAATCGAATCTCTCGCAAAACAGGTCGAAACCCTAACCGCGAGAACCAAAGCTATCCGCCCCGTGGAACCACTAAAATCCACAGAAGAAGACTCGATTTCGCGACTCCCATGGATCGTCCCATAACCGAGCAGGGTAATCAACCGGGGCAAGCCTCTGAAAAAGAGAACCCTGACACGACACAAAAGGACTCGGAAAAATCTTCTTCTCGCGAACGAGAGATCGAGGACGACGGTGTCGAAAGGGTGAATCTGGAAACAAGCGACCAATCTGATCCTTCAGAGGAAGACGCTGACGTTCATCTGAGGAGGAAAGATCGCAAGGCTCAGCCTGATTCTTCTCCCGAACACTCTCCCACCGAGGACGAGGAGGAGCTCTATTGCATGGAGCATGAGAAAACAGCTGAGGAACGATCTCAAGTTACTCGCAGCGAACGCCGACGGGGTCGGAAAACCGCTGGCGACCCAACTGAGATTCGCGATCTCCACTATTATATCACTAAAACGGCCGCAGCAGTAAAAGCAGTGAAGTCTCGAATTCACCATGCCACTAGCACCGCGCCCAAAATTGATCGACTGGTGTACGCATTTCGAAAAACGCATTTTACGGCTTGTATCACCGAGATTAAGCTTCCCGATCCCAGAAATCTCAAAGTGCCGACTTACGATGGGACGACCGATCCCAAAGCGCACCTACATGCCTTCCAGATCACTATGGGTCGAGCCAAGCTCAAGGAAAGCGAAAAGAACGCAGGTTACTGCTGTCTCTTTGTCGAAAACCTTGAAGGAGCAGCGCTCGAATGGTTCCCTCGACTTAAGCGAAATTCGATCGAGAGTTTTCGCCAGCTTGCCTCGGAATTCTTAAAGTAGTACTCGATGTTCATAAACCAAGAGATTTTCGACGCCGACCTCTTGAGTCTATCCCAGAAGGAATACGAACCTCTCTGCGACTTCATGAGTAAGTTCAAACTCATCATGGCTAGGGTTAGCGGAATAAGTGATAGAGCAGCGATCGATGCGCTGAGAAAGTCGCTATGGTTTAAGTCAATGTTCAGGAAGTGGATAACTCTCGAGAAGCCGCGTACGATCCAGGACGCGCTCAACCAAGCTACCGACTTCATTATCATCGAAGAGGAAACTAAGATCCTGGCGGAGCAGCATAAACCGACGAAGACTTCTGCAAAAGACGAAAAAGAAAAACCCTTGTAACGACAAGTACGTCCGTCATGAGGGACATGATCTTCAGGGGGCGCATAAATACGCTCTCAACTCTGGATCAGAGCAAGGGCAAACTACGGGGAACAGGTGGACCAGGAATTTGAGTTACGACGAGAATGCGTTATGCGATTTCCACCAGACCCGCGGTCATTCTACCATAAACTGCAGAGTTCTCGGCGCAAGATTAGTCGAAAAATTACTCGCAAAAATACCCTAGGCTACTCGCAGATTTGGACGATACTATCCGGCTTGCAAAGACGGTGAGTTGGCCAAGCAACCCAGATCGCCACCTCGGCAAACTGATCGACCTTCCTCCTCGCCTTCTAGGCTCTGACTTTGCCCCGAGGGTCCTTACCATCCAAATCAAAACCATGGTGAGCCTAATCGTACTTGAAACAATAGTCCCACTGCTTTTTCGTTTCGTCTCAATCGGAGTATCCGTTGAGATTTTACAACAAAGACTTGCTTGCTTGTAGAAGTTATCGATCGTCTAAAACGGCAACGGTTGACTCAACACCAAAGTTGGCTAAATTACACGAGAGATATGAACTATCTAAACGCAATCCGGTTTTACGAAATCCCAACACATTAACTCGAAAACATCTAATCATAAACGTGTGATGGATTTTTCGACAATATACGAAGCACACATAGTCAGCAGTACGAAAAAACAAAAACATAAACTCCGATGTTGAAATCCCTTCCTCACTCCGATATTCTTGTTGGTATTTCGTTGAAGACCGATTCATACGAAAATAAGTCAAAAGACGAAGAACGAAGAAGAGGCAGTCCCAAATCATCGATGAATCTAAGGCATAATTTGCAAGCCGATCCACTCTCTCGTAGAACCAAGAAACGATCGCCATGCATTTGAGCGCACTCATC
Source organism: Eruca vesicaria subsp. sativa (assembly GCA_932364175.1). Taxonomy (NCBI): domain Eukaryota; kingdom Viridiplantae; phylum Streptophyta; class Magnoliopsida; order Brassicales; family Brassicaceae; genus Eruca; species Eruca vesicaria. The sequence goes on from CAKOAT010939598.1 coordinate 170,340, forward strand.
TCATTTTTCTAAAGAAAGACTAAACTAGAGACACTTACGTCGTCTTAAAACCGACTCGTTCCTAGAAGTTTTCATAAAACAGACATACTCTGAGTCATCATCAATCCACCATGGTCTTTAATCGACCCGGATTGTCGATCATCGCAATCCTTCAAACGAAATTCATCTGTTTCCTTTCGTCTAAAAAAAAAAGGAGGAAGTAGGTGCATATACTATACTCGTATGCTCCCATATTTCAAAAAAAACATTTTTTCTTGCATCCAGAAAATGCTTTCTATAAAGTAAACTCTCGCAAAAATAAGCGGAAAAATATTCAGACAATATGATACCTCGTGAAAATCATCCCAAAAACGAACGAAAATCTAAGGTCCGTCTAAACGCTAAAGACTGATCCAAATCGCCAGGGAAATAATTTCGAGGACTATACAGCATCTCTCGTCAAAATCATGCTTTTAGAAAACCTCTGCTAACCTTCAGAGTAAAACTCGATGATTTGCCGAAGGCTTAAAGATCTTTTCCAACATGATAAAACAAGTTTTGTATAAGAATCAAAAAATTATACGAGAAATATTTAGGCATCAAAGCATTGCTCTCCTTTTCCGTCGAACCAAGTGAGTCACGGAATAATATCAAGAACATTTGCGGCAAAAGAAAAATCGAGAACACAAGAAGCAGCAATAGGGAACACGTCATTCCTGCTCACCAACAGATCCTATTGCTGGTCAAGTGATCCTATTCCGCTCAAGAAACCCGCTAAAAAGTTTCGCGACTAGATCTCGGTGAAATAACCTTCGGTAAAACTCCTTGAGTAACTCCAAGAAACTATCACCGAAGAATCAAGAACAAAGCGGAAAGGTTTCACAAAAATTTGCGGAAGCATCGTTATTTTGACATCTCCATATGTCGCGTTAAATTCGTCGCCCGTTACTTATGCAAGAAATCATTTGTATAGTCAAAGACCTTGACATACGAAGTAACGTTCGAAAGTAAACATAACAGGTTTTGAGAAAAGTACTTTCCATATAGCAAAACCATACGATCCGACGCTGAACGACCAATCTAAAATTTGTTTCCTCGCACCACGATCTGAAAGATCTCATTCTTTAGCCCTTTGGTTCACGAGCATCCGCTCTCATTCCTCTCGATAACATCCAAGAATGAAACTACCCTGCAAACTACTCCGCATGGTCTCTACATCGAGCTTCTCTGGCTCTGTCTCCCTCGGGTAAAAAAGAAAGAACTTCCATACGAAAAAGAAAGATTATATGAATCTTTCATCGTATAAATCAAACCTAAAACGAATAAAATTTTTCTACGACCACGAACATACTTGGCATATCAATCTCGACAAATGCTACTTGGCCATTATCCGATCACGCTTCACTTCGATGACGAGCTATAGGTTACAGCGTCCCCTTTAAGGGCGATCCAAACCGACTCGATCTTATTGATGGCACGAAGGTTTCATGGTCTAATCCTTTACCAACTACGTCCTTGGCTATGCGGCTGAATACAACCTTCATGTCAAGCCAAAACATTCAACGAACAATGTAAATTTGTCGAAAATTGACTAAGCTCTACATTCTCACAATTAACTATATTTCCGAAGCGAGTTGCCTACGAAATCCGATGTGTAAGAAAACACTCGTAACAAAGCTCCTGAGGCCGTACGAGTTATCTTTAAAATATATGAAATAGATCTCGGAAGGTCAACACTTCACAAAGCACTGTAAGTAAAGACGTTTCGTTTCGGGAACAAACTTACGCGACCCCTCGGTCCTAATTGCTCTAGCATGAATCAAACTACTTAACATCCAAACAGGAACATAAGTTTTGGCTGCGAATGTCCCCAAGGAAATCAAAGTGTTCCTACAAAGTAGGGTTAAGACAAAACCCTTGCAACACCACACAACATCTTCGAGCCCGCTAATGTTTCGAACACGAAACACGACATATGAAATAAAAACAAATCTTCGGCATTGTGAGACGTTGCAGACGCCTGAAGAACACTTTTCGACAAAAAATACCTTCCTCGCTAAAATCATTTTCTTGGAAGACCCAACAGTCCATCCGCGACTATAAAACATACAAAACTTCTTAAGATACTATCCTTCGCGAAGGTCCAAGAAACGGTAACATCTACCACCTAAGTTTGTTGCTGATCACAACAAACTCGCAACAGTCCTAAACAAACTTGAGTTATCTCGAAGAGATAGCTCTCATACACCCTACACAAGGGTAATAGCACTATAAAGAATCCAAATTTTGGTCAGCACCTTTCGGGATGCTCGATTCCGACCAGACAAGTCGTATAAGCCGAGCTATCGCGGACTTTAAATCGGTACGGAATCAGGTTAAAATCGCAACATGCAAAATGAACGTCGATTAGTCATCGCAAAGACTTAAAACCGAAAGTAAACCTAGGTCTTGCCCTAAACCCAACACACTGGTCTCTAACGTCTCAAGGCATGATATGAGATCCTAAAGGCATGTCTCTTCGTCCATATCTTAACACTCACAAAATTCTAAACATCCTAAAACGAGCAAACGAATAGGGTGATCTACAAAAAAGAGTTAGACTATGAGATGTCAACTCATATTCTTCCCTTCACATTCATACGAATACAAACTTGCTCTTAAAACGCAAAACACAATTTAAAAAAGACGGCTGCAAAGCAGCACGGATTCGAAGCTGCATACGGCCAGTCTAAAATTATAATGGCCGCACTTGGCCGAAGCAAACAGCCTACGAGGCAAGTCCGAGGCTGATACAAAACATCATCGATATCGCCATGTTCGATAATTTCTGCGCATAACTAGACTGTAGAGGTCTTAATCGAAAACAGGTCATACGAACCTTAACTCTAAAACGAACTACGAAAGGATTGATTTCTTCAAGAGGGTACTTAGGCAGCCTTCACTAGGCGCAGCCCCAATCCTACTGCTCTCCATTCCAATAAGAGTGGGAAGACCACTTTCAGCGGAAATTTTCAACCATAAATTCTGCCTAACTTGCCTAAAATTGTCCAATCACTCTCTAGAACCTCACGCTAGAAGCTCAAGGTTCTAACGAGCTGAGGGGCTAACTGTGGGGGTCAAAATCGGTCACGACGAAATCAATGGCTAAAAGTCCCAGAAAAAGCGTACAAGAAACTATAGACTTTCCACAGAGATACAAAGTTATGGAAAACTTGTATCAACGTATGAAATAATCAAAAAAATACCTCCTCGTTTGTTGGGGTCAAAATCGGTTACGACGGAATCAACGACCAAAACTTTCCGCAAAGTTAAGAATATGTTTAAAAACTGCGGAAAAGCGTCGAGAAGAAATCTAAGGATTCTCTGAACAAAGCGATTCCTTAAACCTGACAATTTTCATCTTGGAAATCATCGAAAAATCGAACAAAACAATCTGTGACTGTTTTATTGGCCAAATTAGCCAAAAAATGGCTGTGACGTCCAAACTCCCCGAGATATCAAAACTATTGATCGGAATCAACGTCTACGATTACTTCTCCTTATATTATTCGAAAGAATCTCGGGCCAAGAAAACAAGAAAAGATCGAAACCGAGCAACCGTTCAGCTCGCCAACAGGCAAGCTGACCACACATGTGACCAGCTCGCCCATTGGCGAGCTGAACGCATCTGTCCAGCTCGCCAACGGGTGAGCTGACCACACATGTGACCAGCTCGCCCATTGGCGAGCTGAACACATCTGTCCAGCTCAGGAATGGGCGAGCTGACCACACATGGGACCAGCTCGCCCATTGGCGAGCTGAACACATCTGTCCAGCTCGCCAACGGGCGAGCTGACCACACATGTGACCAGCTCGCCCATTGGCAAGCTGAACACATCTGTCCAGATCGCCAAGAGGCGAGCTTAACTTGACCATCTGTTCCCCTTGACTTGATCGTGCTCTGAATCATGATCGGAACTTCTTTCGTTTCGTCTCAATTCGCCTTAGCGTTTGAGTTTTATGATAAAAACCGTAAAAGACGTGTTTTTTAGTAAAAGTTCGAGTAAATCGTATAAAACGGCAACGGTTAAACGATCACCGAACATTGCCAAACTATACGATTAACTAGAGATTTTTTATAAAAACCGTAAAAGATGTTTTTTCTCGTAAAACCTCGAGAAAATCATATAAAACGGAAATGGTTAAACGAAACACCGAACATCGTCAAACTAAACGATTAACTCGAGTTTTTTTGTAAAAATCACTAAAGATGCGTTTTCTCGTAAAACCTCGAGTAAATCATATTAAACGGCAACGGTTAAACGAAACACTGAACATTGCCAAACTATACGATTAATTCGAGATGTTTACTTAAAAACGGCATCGTATCAAGAAATGATCTCGTCTAAAGTCGTAAAACGGCCCGAAAGATCCTAAAACGCGATAAAAGCCCATTCATGACTTCAGACAAGATCCAGCCCAAAGATACAGTGACGATTTACCTATTATCCACAGGAGTAGATAAATATCAAGACTGAAGATAAAATAGAAGTTTTACAAAGAAAAATGGAAAGTTCGAGATAAATGGAAGATTTCTGATAAGCACGAATCAGGGCGGAAAAGGAAAGACCAAACCGCGTAGAGAATGAGTATATAAGCACAAGGTCGAGGACAGAAGCATGGACGATATTCAGAACTTTCTTCACACAGCAAACTTAGAGCATTTAGGCAATTTCCGTTTTTGTTAACAAGTTGCGTCTCAACTAGGGTTTTAGTCTTAGGTTGCTAGATCTAGGAAACTCGTCGTCAGCTCTTGTAGCCAAGGTTTTTACCTCGTTGTACCGTTCTTACGCAAAATCGGAATAAGAAACCTCTTTGCTCTCTTTTCAATTCTCGTTTACATTACTATCTTTTGTCATATTCTGATTGCTTACGTGTGGTTAAAAAGATAGCCGGAACCTCTGAAAAATTAGGGTTTTTCCTAAGTTCATTTATTCACGAAAATCGACAGTGTGAATTTCGCTTCCCACGGTCACAAATTCACAGGTCTACACCCATAAACAAATATTGCTACGTTAACCACTATATGAAGACAAAAAAAACCATTATATATGTTACAAATCAAAGTTAATTAATGTGAGGGCATAAGAAATTTTAAAATAATAACATCATAAAATCTTTATACTCAAAATATTTGTCTGATTTTGTATGACATTACAATCATGAAAAAGATTATACAGGCAATTCAACAACCAACAATATTACCTACCTTATAAGGATCCGCGCTTAATTACATCATTTGAGCCGTCCTATAAAGATCCATTTTTGACAAGATTTATTTGTATCATGTTGAAAATTTCAAATAATTTTTTTTTCTATAATCTTTATCAATCAATCACTCTCTCCAGGACTTGAAACGTGAATGTAATCTGCACTCAAAATATTTGTCTATTTGTCTGTTCAAAGACATATGGTAGGTGTTTCATACGTGAGATTAGAAGATGGGATCAAATTTCCATAAGCTATGTACTATTTACCATTTTAATCTCATTTTAATTTTTTCAACTATATCTTTATATATAAAGAAGAGGTGTACTCTCTTCTCCTTCCCCCACCTCAGCAAATGACATCATAAACTGCTGGTTTGACATGTGTCCTCTTTATCTAAAATTCATCGTTTCATTAGAGGTCAATGTGGGCTTTGAATTGTGTATTGCTTATCATTTAGTGGCTTTTGTTTACACCTGTGATCCAGACTAGAGTCCACGAAACCAGTTTTAGGGTTTCGTCTTCTTTCACAATTACGCGTAGTCCTCTTCTTCAATCTCTGATACAATTATCAAGAATGGCTCTGTGAATCTTCGATCTGACGTTCTGTCTTCTTTGGAGACGTTTCTCCTGATTAATTCACCCCCTTTATCATGCTCTTTAATTCTATCATGATCATCCCTCTTCTAGCATGATGTGTTATTGAATGCACCTTATTCCTCCAAGGCGGTATCTCTACTCCTATAAAAGGTAAGCCTTTCTTACCTTGAAAATCATCATCTGCAAATTTTCAAGTTCACATCTATATCTATTGGACTATTTGTGCATACAGTAAAATGATTCTTAGATTCACCCCTGATCATCGTGCAAACTATTCTTTTTTTTTGTAAACTTTTTTTTTTTTTTGGTATAAGCACAAAAGATTCTCAATTCGCTCTCTAAGTTAGCATCGTATGGAAATTTGAATCACATAGACTCTTCATCTTCCTATGTAATTCCTCTTTCTCTCCTTTGAAATCTGCCAGCGCCTTGCGAGGATAGCTGCAGAGGTAAAAGTTAATCGAAGCAAAGGCCAATTAAAACGAGCTTTAATGTACTGGCCGACAATTAATTCATCACTAAGCTCCATGGCTCATATTCAGTTGTTTACTCAACGATTTGATTTATGCATCTTTTTGGTTCTTGGTGTTTGCTTGATTTGTTTTTTCTTATTGGGATGCAGATAAAAATCGATAGCTAGGGGAAGCACACACTGAGCTCAAAGCGTTAAGGTTGTCTGAGAGATAAAGAGAGGGTACTTTTGAAGAGGTTTGTTTTGGAATGTTTTGTTGTGTTTGTGTTCATAGAATATTTAGTGAATTATGTAAAGTAAGTTGAAGTCCATATGTGAGGTTATTTATTCCTTACAACACACATTTTAAGTTTTCCTTTCTGAAGTTGAGCAGTTCATTTATCGTGCAATGTTTCTGGCTCAATTATTAAATCATGTGTGCACCTTGATTTTTATGTTTTACATTGTCTTTATATCTTCTCTTTCTTGGTTGCAAGTTGTTAGCTTTCAATATCGTGTGGATTGACATTTTTCTTTATGTGTGATTTGTGAACATTAGCTACTGAGGATCTTAGTAAGTTCTGGATAAGAAGATTAAGTTAACTGAATCCATTCAAGAAAGCAAAGTATTTCTACATAAATCTTTTCTTTGCTTGACTCTGTAAATTTTTAATTTTGATAATACTATTACACAAAATAACAATGTTGCAGAATCTATAAATCAAGAAAACGAATACGGAATAGAGCGCATCAATGGTTGCTCACTTTGCACCTTAAGCAGGGTCCATGTAGGCACATAAATATGATGACACGCCTCCAATTGAACCCATCCTTGCTCCATTAGAAGCTGAGCTTAAACTTGCACGATCAGAGGTATTTTAATTCGCCTACATAAGTTTAATTGCTGGCTCTCTGCCTTCTTATAGGGATATATAAAAAATTCAAGTCACTGATACTCTTCTTTGTTTCTGCCTAGATTGGGAAACTTCAACAAACAACTGGGCTTTGGATCGTCTCACTAACTCAAAATAAAATTTGTGAAGGAAAAATGAAAATGGAGAATTTGATTGAAGTAAAATGTCTTCCAAAAGTGGTGATACATGCTGACTTTTTTTATTTTCCTGTTTGGATTCTAATTAATTGTAGAAATTCGGTATATATCTTCAGAAATTTATTTTATTATATAAAATTAACCATGTAAATATGATATAGTAAATAGAATATTTCAGTGTATACTTCTTAAAAAAAATTCCTTTTATATTTCAGTATATTGTGACATTCTTTAGTTTGTACAATAGAGTTAATAGAGTTTTTCAATGGTTAATTATTTTCTGAAGAAGACAAAACAGTAAAAATTATATTTTTAAAATAGAAATATAAATCATAAAATCAAAATAAAGTAACAAAAAAAATATCATCTATAAAAATTCTCAATATATATTTTAATAACAACTAGGATAAACCCGCCCTACGGGCGAGCGAATAAATAAATTAATAATAATAAGTGTATTTAAACAGTTTAATTCATTTTTACGGAAATATTATTTACTTTCATACATTTTCACAAAAATTTTAGCTATTAATTTTAGAAACTATATGATTTCTAGTTATTATAAAATTTTAAGATATGACAATTTACTTTCTCTCAGTTTTTATTTTAATGTAAATATAAATATAAGTAAATTATTTTTTTTAAACACTACAGTCGATTTAATTTAATAGTGTTATAAATAATGGATAAAATGAAGTCATTTATCTCTCATTTATATATTTGTTTCACGAAATAAATTGTTTTTCTGTATACATTTTTTCTTATACATTTTTTCTTAAAATCAATGCTTTGCACGGAATATGCTTTATTTGTTATCTAGGTTTTGAATTTTTTTGTACGCTTGGGTTGTTTGTATGTCAGGTCTGCATTTATAAGCGAGAATGTTTTAGGCAAGTAGTTGGTTGCAAGAGGGAAACATGGAAAATGAAAAGAGAGACCAACTTGAAATGGTTTAAAGGGGGAAGCATGAACTCATTGAGAGGAAAGTAAATATCTGAACTCATTGAGAGGAAGTAACTTATCAGTAATGCCTGAACCACATAAGTTAAAACCTATTTTTTTCTTTGAAACTTTTTTGGTTAAAACCTATTTTTATATGAACAAATGTGATATTGGATACATCTGATACCGTTGCCACCACAATTTCTGGATCAGACGTTTCACCCTCAGTATCAAGATATCCTTTTCTGTTCACAGAGCCCATATGCCACAAATCCAAACCTGACATGTAGGATCCATATCAGTTAATTTCTGCATTTAAGAAAGTAAAAACTAAAGTGGATGCTAAACAAACAATGCACTTACGAAACTAAAGTGGATGCTAAAAAACACTCCCCTGAAACAAAGAAAAACGTTTGATATCTGAAATCTATAAACAGATTCTAAGATTTTTAATCAGCCTCATTCTCAATCTTTGTGACTCGAACACCAGGTAAGAAACAGAAAACCTAAGCTAAAACCTAAATTTACATGATCATCGAATGGAAAGACAATCAAAGTAACAGACATAATTGAACTGCTAAAGACTATATTATTGCTGTCTTAGTCACTGAATGTTTCCATTAGTCCATCAATACTGAGAATTGGAGGATGGCCCCTCAACGAACACTAACACACTAACAGTAGACCTAAAACCCTAATTGCAAGAATAGCAAAAACCATAAAGAGAAAAGAAAAAGAAAGCAAGACGCATACTTTATGTGATTTTAGTTTCTGAGTGCGTTAATGGTATTGTAAAAGTCTCAGACATTTGTGTTGTCTACTCTTCTCATCCGTCTCTTCCTCTTTTCTTCAAATAAATCTGCAGACGCTGTAGCTTGGCCATTACATCATATGGCTGTACTCTGTGGCTATCAGTGGCATATCTGCAGCTCTTGACTCCTCTGATCCAATGTTCCTCTGCTTTCTTAGATTCTTCTACATTTAAAAAACTTGTATGTATAAAGAGAAAGATTGAACATGTATGGAACAAAAAGGAAAATACACTGACCTTGGTTTGTAATGAGGATTATCCCACTTTCCAGTGCTTTGGCTTGCAGAAAAATGATTGATTAAATAATTTACCAAGGAGCGAGTTGAACAAATCCCTCCTCAACTTCTCCCGCCACGTGTCACCGTCGCAGAGCATCAGTAGATCATCGAAACTATAAACACAACCATCCCTCAGTTTTCAAATATATCTTAGAATGTAGTCTTATAAACTGGTACATAAAAAAATACATCAAAGTATTTTCAAATATTATGGAACCGACTAAAATATTATAAACACACACAAATGGAGTCATAATAGACTTATTACTAAAGCAAAGATCATTGTGATCAGAAGGATCTAGATTCTCTCTTGATTTCAAAAAAAAAATATATATGGAATACCAAAAAAAATTACAACAAATGCTTATTTTTTCTGAGCTTAGCAAGATAGAATAAAGTAATTAACTGACTTGTTATTTCTAATGACTAAATTAAGGAGATAGTCACAGATGTATGCAAACTCGTTTTTTCTAAGAAAACTAAGAGAGTAATAACATAGTCCATGCTTATGGATCTCCATTAGCATCAGATTCATAGCTAAAAATTCATAGAGAAAAATAGTAAATGATCACTTACGTTAATTATTCCTTCAGCCATCAGATATTTATGATAAAATAGGCAAATCAAATAATTATCCCAAACTTCATGATTCATCATGCTCCAATCTTCACCGTTGAGCGATGCAAGAACCGCCATCTTCATTGTCGCCGTTGTTGAGCTAAGAAAGAATCGCCAAAATCGTGAGATGCTCAGAAGATATGTCCGAGAGAGTAAGATTTGAAGGAGTCCATGGTTATACCTCTAACCATGTCTCATGAAAATCACCATCATTAAAATGGTTCAACATGGAAACAAAGGGAGAGGGAGAGAGAGAGAGAGATTCCTTGCTTCCCGAAAATCATTAAAGAACGGAATAACCATAGAATGAGAATCGAGGAGGAGTATGTATCGATGGAAGAAGACTGGCCTTTTTATAGGTGTTATCCACCGACTCAAGAGAGATAATAAGCTTTGAATGCCTGTTGTGGTCAAGAAGTAAAGAAGGTTGTTAATGGCGACTTCAACGGATCCCGCAACATTTCAAAGGCGAAGAATCTAATAGGAAACATCTCAATAAAACTCGATCAGGGATTCCTCATGTCGATTAGTCTTACACACCGTTCTAGAAGATCAAACGACGCAATCAAAACTAAAAGAAGATATTCTTCACGTCGGCTCCGGCATCTCAATATCCTCAACCAAGGAGAACAACGAATGGATGAACCAAAATTACGATGAAAGGGAAATTGATAGGCTTAGGGTATATTGATATCAGGTCCATGAGAGAAAATCCAAAGTCATAACACAGCCCACTTCTATACTTGATTAAATTAAAGGGACAGGTATCATATTCTCCTTGCCTTATTTAGTGAGCTGGCATTCCCAGGAGAGAGTAAAGTATACTTTATATATATAGATGTTTATATACACATAGTGTTCTCTTTTCCTAGCTTTTTTTTTGGAATTTGGCCTTTTAAAGTAATCAGGTAAGTGATTGTTTTTTTTGTTCACACTAACTTGAACATAGAAAAAACAATTAACAATGTTTATATGCACATAGTTTTATATTTTTGTAGCTTTTAAAAAAAATATAAGCTTCGAAATTATTCGGGCAAGTGGTATTTCTTTATGCTTACACTAACTTGAACATTAAATACATTTCTCATAAATATGCTCACATTGTTCTCTAAGGTTCTTTGTACATTGTTTTGTGTTTGTTTATTTGCACAAGATACATAATCAAAAATATAAAATAAACTTAAAAGATATTAAACTTTTCTGAAAAAAATTACAAAGACATAAAAACATAAATTATGGATCAAATTAACCAACTCGAAGATCAAACAAAAAGATTATTCTAAATTTAGAATTAAATCAAATATAATGCGTAATGCAAGTATTACATATAGTTTTTATAAGTTTAAAAAAATTAGTGTAATATATCTAAATTATGGTATTGAGAACTTTGCAAGATTTTTTAAAAAAGGATAAAAGTTTTTTAAAAATTACAAAATAATATTTCATACATAATTAAATATATTAAAACAAATTTCCGCGCGAAGCGCGGACTTCCCCTAGTTTCTATTATTATACCCTAATCACCTCGCATGGTCAGTAAAATAAATATATGCGTTATTAGTTAGCCTTATTAATTTTCCCAGTAAAACCGGTTGGGTTAAATAATATTGATAATCGGTTAAGGTGATTCGGACTGTTTACTGTAAATTAATTTGATTTGTTGCAAATATATTTTCAATGGTTTTGATAAATCACTATTGAAAAAAAAATATTTATTCGTATTCTATAACCTTACTATCTGAATCACTATTGAAACAAATAAATTTTCTTTAGGTCTCTTATTTTTTAATGATCAAAAAACTATTTTTTCAGTGGTTTTATTATATAATAAATCAAATCGGAAGGTTTTTTAGTAACCGGTCAACTTCTGCATATGTGCATTGTCAAACGTTAGTTTAGGTTTCGTACTGTTCAAAGTTAAGTCTAATTAGCTATAAGGTAAAACCATATTCCATGTTATCGTCTATATATATATTATTTAGTCGACGACCATTTGAAAATATATTTAGAAAGAGGAAGGCCTGGTAGCCCATTGCTACTAGTTATTTTCGACAAATCTTTCAATCATCGAATTCGGAGGAGATTGAGGAGGCACTTTCTGAAGTAACTACTACAATTACGCCGGCAGATAATGAGGGGCTCACAGCTCCGGTTTCAGAGTGGGAGGTTAAACTTGCCCTCTTTGCTATGCATCCTGAGAAAGCCCCTGGACCTGACGGAATGACAGCCTTGTTCTAACAGAACTTTTGGGACATCGTTAAGGATGATTTAACTCGTATGGTTAATGAATCTTATTTCAAGGGACTATTCCGACGGGGCTCACTGATACGAATATTTGTCTTATCCCAAAAGTTGATAAGCCAAACCAAATGTCTCAGCTGCGACCCATCAGCCTGTGTAATGTTTGCTACAAGATTATATCAAAGGTCTTATGCCAAAGACTTAAGAAGGTTCTCCCAGATAGGATTTCTGAAACCCAGTCAGCCTTTGTTGCTGGGAGACAGATCTCAGACAACATAATGATTGCCCAGGAATTGTTTCATGCCTTAAGAACAAAACCAAGTGGGCGTAATAAGAGGATGGCCATCAAAACAGATATGAGTAAGGCATATGATCGTATGGAATGGTCTTTCATTGAAGCCACCATGCGAAAAATGGGGTTCTCGGAGGTCTGGATTGATTGGATTATGCGATGTGTAACAACTGTGAAGTATAAGGTCCTTATGAATGAACAACCAAGAGGGAATATTGTCTCAGAGAGAGGTCTACGTCAGGGAGATCCTTTATCCCCTTTCATTTTTATTCTATGCACGGAAGCGCTCGTTAGCCTTCTTAATCACGCAGAGAGTCAAGGAAAGATAACAGGGATGCGCATCACGCGTGCGTGTCCATCGATATCCCACTTACTCTTTGCTGATGATAGCCTGTTCTTCTGTAAGGCGGAGCCCCATGAATGTGAAGAAGTAATGAAAGCGGTTAGGAAATATGGACAAGCCTCTGGACAGTGCATTAATTTTGATAAGTCCTCTATACTCTTTGGTAAGAGGATCGGTCAACAAGCCAGGCAGGAGATCAAGGATACACTTGGGATACAAAATGACGTAGGAATGGGAACTTACCTAAGGATTCCGGAGGACATCAGTGGCTCGAAATGTAAGCTGTTTGCTTTCTTAAAAGACAAACTTCGAAACAGAGTGAATGGATGGACGGGTCGGTGGCTGTCTAAAGGTGGAAAGGAAGTCATGATCAAGTCAATCTTGTTAGCCCTTCCAACATATGTTATGTCCTGCTTTTTGCTTCCTTTCGAGATATGCGATGCGTTGGCTAGTGCCATCGCACAGTTTTGGTGGAGCTCTAACCCTCCTAAGAGAGGCTTACACTGGACAACATGGGACAAACTATGCCTGTCTAAAGAGGAAGGTGGAATTGGATTCAGAATGATTCATGAGTTTAATCTGGCATTACTAGTAAAGCAGTTGTGGAGATTGGCCCAAAATCTGGATTCTTTGGTTGCTCGTGTTATGAGAGGGCGGTATTACAGACTGAGTTCGCCCTTGCGAAAGCTCACTGTCAGCAGTCCGTCGTATGTGTGGACAAGTATCTCGGCTGCCCGTGAATTATTATTGTTGGGGGTTAGACAGAAGATTCATTCAGGGTTTGAAGTAAAGGTATGGGAGGACCCATGGATTCCGACCATCCCAGCGAGACCAGCGCATGCTTTAGCCCCGGTTCTGCATCCGAATATGCGAGTGAGTGATCTTATCAATCAAGAAACAAAGTCTTGGGATCTGGGTCGACTGGCAAATTATGTTGACGCTGCAGATATACCTCTCATACGGAGTAGGGCTATTAGTTCAACACATCGGAGAGACACACACTGCTGGAGTTACACAAGGAGTGGGCAGTATACGGTTAAGTCCGGCTACTGGGTAGCTCGTAATATACTGCTAAAGGAGGATGAGGATTTGGTGGATGAACCCAGCTTTAAAAGCCTTCAAGCACAAGTTTGGAAGGTAAAAGCACCCCCGAAAATGTGCCATCTAATGTGGCAAATTATTTCGGGGCAGGTGGCTGTAACGAGTGCGTTGAATCATAGACATACAAGATGCGACAATTTCTGCCCTAGATGCGGTGAACCAGAAGAATCAACTGCACATGCAATTTTCCAATGCCCACCGGCTTTACAGGTATGGGCCTTAGCCTCTATACCTACCAGCGCAACTATTTTCCCTCTGGCGAGTACATATGCGAATATGGATTATCTGTTCTGGCGGAAGAACGCCATCTGTGGGCTAGACTTAGAAAATGATCCTTATCCCTGGTTGATATGGTACATTTGGAAGGCTCGGAATGATAAGTTGTTCAGAGGAATAGATAGAGACCCATTGGAATTGGCCCGGTTTGCGGAGAGTGAATGTCTTGCTTGGTTCCAAGCAAATGAGCAGGAGACTGTGATCCCACATGAGGAGGGCAATGATGGAAGACAGGCCATATGCCTACGTGATATTTGCATGATAGATGGTTCTTGGACCTCTATAGGGCAGTTCTCCGGTTGTGGCTTGGATTGGAAGGATAGCATGGGTAACAATCAACTGATGGGGATGCGTAATGTGAGTAGGGTGGAGTCGGCTTTGCATTCAGAGCTGGAAGCGCTGCGGTGGGCAATGGAGAACATACTTCAACATTCGCCATGTCAGAGCTTTGGGACGGACAGCAAGGAATTGTTAGCAATGCTCAAGGATCCCCATGGATGGCCAAGCTTTTCGACGGAACTGGAGAGGATCTTGACGTTGAGGATCTGCTTCCCGGACTTTAAGATTTCTTATGTACCCCGTGCTCTAAATACTGTGGCCGATCATCTAGTTAAGACCGCCCGATCCTTTTATCGGGATCTCTTGTATGTTGGTTGTTCTATTCCGGTCTGGATTCTCAGGCCACCTCAAGCTTGAGTAATAGATCAGCCTTTCGTTGTTAAAAAAAAAAAAAAAAATATTTAGAACTTGAATAAAAAATATAATTGGTACGATCTCTTGACTGATTTTATGATATTCAATTTAGTCCTTGCAATTTCTTGACTTAAGCATCAACACTTTTAACTAAGCATTAGCAATCAACATAAATGGTGAAAGAAAAATAAATATTCAATAAAAATTATTGGATTCCTTAATATTGTCGAATCTCATAGTTAATAGTATTTCCTAGGGTGTCAATTCTTATAGTTAATATTGTTTCCTATTTGTTGATTCCCTAATTATAATACTTTTCATTTTTGTTTAAATTATAAACTAAAAGTTAGAGATTATTAGGACTAAATTATTGGGATAGATTAAAACTAGCAAATAAAATGAGTGTTATGAATTTTATCACGAATTGAAATCTATATGGAAAATTAACGTGAAAATCATAAAACTGTAAAAGAAGTACTCAGACTGCTGGTGAAAAGACCATTGAAATGGTTTTTGTCGATGCAAAATTAAGTTGTTTTTAGTTTGTATATTTTTTACACTAAAAACGATTATATGTTTCAGCTGATGCTACCGTTTGTTTTGCCATTTCAGTTTTCAGGAAAATGAAATCCATACACGGTTAAGAAGGATTTGGTTTCACAATTTTTTTTATTTGTTTATAATATAAAAAATATACTTAAGCTGTCTCTTTCTTCTCTAAAATTGTTATATATTGCGTATTCCATTTGTCAAACGAGTATGTTATATTTTGATCCTCTGTTCTAATCGACCCACTTAATATGGAAAGTTATACTCCCTCCGGTTCAAATTATATATCATTTTAGAGTAAAATTTTCGTTTCAAAATAAGTGTCATTTTATAATTTCAATGCAAAATTTATTGATTTTAAATGACATTTTATTTTCATTGGTTGAAAAGTGATTAGCTGTATAGGTAATTATGTTTTTATTTTGGAAATATGTAAAATTAATTATTTTCTTAATCTGTGCGCACAAAAATAAACTGACTACTAAATTGAAACGGAGGAAGTATTATTTACTTGATATTACATTTATTCTTCCACAATTTTTATGTACTAGGGAAATAATTTAATTTAATGAAACTATAACAAATCCAATGTATTAATAAAACTGTTACTGTTTGTTGTCCATAATTAGATTGTTGGTACCCCAAATATTTCACTAAACATACAAATCCAAATTACATTTTTTATTACTCTTTATATCAAACTTTACAACTTCTATTATATAACATGTGTTATATGTGACTATGGCTTTTACCTTTTAATATCTATTAATTATAATCTTTTTTTAATCCATTCTTTTTATGCAAGGCTCGAATAACCACCTAATTATATCCTAATCACCACGCTTGGTCACTAAATATATAAATGCAAGTATAATCTGATTTTTACTTTACTGTTATTTACAAAATTACATAAACACCATCTTTATGTGTGTTTTAGTGTTAGTTTTATTTCAATTACAATTCTACAAACATACTAAGGAATATGATGTAGTAATTCACATGTGATCAATGTTATTAACAAAAATCAGCTAAACAGAGATCACATTCAAATAAACAAATGCTTTAAAAAAAAAAGAAATTAACCAACATATAGTAAAACTAGTGCAGAAGACTTTTTGTTGTTGTTAGTGATGTAACAATATAACTATTTGACCACATAAATGAGAATTACATGTAAAATTAATGCAGAAGACGAAAAAAAGAATTATGAAATAATTAATTAAAAAGTTTTCAGTTGAACAAGAAAAGTTTAAAATAATATTATTTATTTAAAAACTACAAAATATTAAATTAAATTGTAAAAAAGTTAGGAAACTAATAGAAAAATAAAAGATAAAACCAAACTATTTATATAATAGTAAACAATATATCTGAGCTTCAAAAATCGCAAGTTACTTATACATGAAAGGTATTTTCTTTACAGCAAGATAATGACCTTAAATAAACTAATATATGAAATGGAATTTTACAGCAAGATTTACACTTTCACTATTTTACTCAGCTCTTCAATATTATACTCATCCAAACATAAACAGTAATGAAATGCAATTATGTTGAGCCCAATCCCTTAATACAAATGATAATCATGAGAATCACAAGTCCATTCTTAAGAGTCTAAAACTTAGCAAACCAAAATTAACCAACCAGTTATAGATTTCAAATTATCACAAACATATAACGAAAACACCACCTACACATCATTCACCTAATTTAATATGTTATACGCTGTAAGCTATTAATATAAACACAAATATCGAAATCAAACATAGTTAATTTTAACATACATATTTATATTTCAAAAGCTAACAAAACACACAGACAATAAAAATATATAATAACATAATTACATACATCACACACGTAAAACAGTGAAATGTTTACTAACCCTAATTGGTATTGTAAAGATATGGGCCCAATCCTACTCTAAACCCAATAGCAAAGGATTTCTTTGTCGGAAAGTTTCTGATCATGTGAATGACGGTCTCGTGAACATATGCCGTATAAGAAAAGGAAAATATACAAAAAGCTAATGTGATTAGGAAAAGGCAATAGCTTTCAATATAAATAAGGAGGTGTGCTTTTTTTTTTTTTTCTGTCAAACAACAACTTGCATTACTTCACTTAAAATGGTCTTCAGTACAAATTACAACAAAAGAGAAAGAGAGACAAGAGCAATAAGAGAGATAAAGAAAGATCAAGAGAGATTAGCAAATAAAGAGAGTTTTTGCTTTGGTTTATCTTGTGATCTTTATAGTTTGTTCTTAAGACATTATTCTTTGAAGAGTGAATAAAAGATAGGTTTTTGGCATCAAGTGTATTTCAAATTTTATAGCACAAATTAGGTTTAAATCCTAACAAGTGGTATTAGAGCAATCCAGGTTTGATTGAAAGTGCTAGTTAGAATTATGGAACCAACTTAAGGAAAGTTTGAGATGGAGAAATTTGATGGCAAAGGTGACTTCGGGATGTGGAAGTTCAAGATGATGGGACAGCTGGAGATCCAAGGTTTACTTTCGGTTCTTAAGGAAGATTTTACGGTCTTGACATAATCTGGAAAAGAAGTAGAAGGAACGGATGCAAAGGTTGAACAAAAGAAGGCTGATAAGGATCTCAGAGTAAGAAGTCTCTTGGGAGCGTGTTTGAGTGATTTTATTCTAAGGAAGATTATGCATGAAACAACTGCATTCGGGATGTGGAAGGCCCTTGAAAAGAACTATCAAACGAAGTCTCTTCCCAACAAAATCTACTTGAAGAAACAATTCTCTTGCTACAGGATGGAAGAGGACAAGACAATAGAAGAAAACGTAGATATCTTTCTGAAACTTATTGCAGAGTTGGAGAGTCTCAAAGTTACTATATCAGATGAAGATCAAGCAATTCAACTATTGTCGGGACTTCCATAAGCATATGAACAATTGGTTCACACACTCCAGTACAGAACTGGGAAAGAAACGCTTACCGTAAACGAAGTTGTAACTTCAGCTTATTCCAAAGAAGCGGAACTTAAGAAAAAAGGATTACTTAATAAAGTAAACAAGCTTCCGAAGGATTGTATGTTGAGTCACGTGGAAGAACTCAGAAGAGGTCAGGGAATGGTAATAACTGGAGAGGAAGATCTAAAAGCAAAGGAAAGTTTCAGTCGAATCAGCAATCTGATGAGAACAACACGGGTTGTTTTATTTGTGGAAAAGAAGATCACTGGAAGCGGGAATGTCCTGAAAGAAGGAGACGTCCAAATTCTGCAAATTTTACGAGGGAGCCAATATAGACATTGGTGTTAACTGTTAGCAATCGAGATACATGCAAGGAATGGATCATGGATTCGGGTTGTTCATTCCATAGTACACATGATAGAGAAGTCTTGTTTGATTTCAAGGAGTACGAAGGAGGAAGTGTATTAATGGCTAATAACACTAAAGGTAGCATCAAAGGAACGGGGAAGATTCAGATTCAGAATCCAGATGGTTCTAAAGTGATACTCAAGGAGTTAAATACATGCTGGAAGTGAGTAGGAATCTGATTTCTTATGGGATGCTAGAAAAATCAGGTTGCAGGTACGTAGGACGCGGCTTCAAGGTTCAATTCTACAAAGCTAAGAAGAAAGTAATTTCAGGAAAATACAAAGATGGGTTATACTTTCTTTAAGGAACGGTTGTAAAGAGTAAAGTGGATACTCCAAAAGCTGAGAAAGAACCTAGACGAAAGAGACTAAAAAAGGTGTCTTTCAGCGAGATTTTGGTTCAGGGACCAAGTCCTAATGGTTTTAGGACGGAAACGTCATCAGCTCAATGGGTCCCTCATATATCTTTCTTATTCTTCTTTTTCTCTTCTTCAGTTCTTTGCTCTTTTTTTGTAAAATGAATTATGTTTTGGGGTTTTTGCCAAAACTAACCCACAACTTGGTTTTAACCCCAATACTAGACCCCAACTTGAATCAAATGCAAATCTAACCTAAAAGGGCTATGAAATTACAATATAGTCCTCTGTGACCAAACAAAAAAACAGAAGACATTTTTACGAATATAACCCTAGTAAGTTGTCTGAGTTGGGCTGAGTTACTTTTCAG
>CAKOAT010940709.1:0-37482 GCA_932364175.1 Eruca vesicaria subsp. sativa
TTAGTCTAAACATATTTTCATGGTACATGGCCATCATTTCTAACTTTCAAACGAGTAATTTATTTTAACTTCATATACGATTTAATTAGTGTCTTAACCCCTATAAAATCTCTTTTTCTAGAGAAATGAGAACACATAATGCCTCAAACCTCTTTAATATTCATACTATGTCAGTTTATGATGCAAATATGAAATAAAAAAAAAAAAATTTCTTATTTTTCATGAAAAACGTGGGTTAACCCCTTTGAAAAAATTGAATTTTCCGATAAATGTTGTCTATAATTTTAAACACTTTAGTGTTATTTAAAAATACCCAAACACTCTCCCAATATATATTAATGTAGGATAAACATTTTTTCATGGTACATGGCTATCATTTCTAACTTTCAAACGAGTAATTTATTTTAACTTCATATACGATCTAATTAGTGTCTTAACCCCTATAGAATCTCTTTTCTTTAGAGAAATGAGAAGACATAATGTCTCAAACCTCTCTAATCTTCATACTATGTCAGTTTATTATGCAAATATGAAATAAAACAAAAATAAAAAAAATTCTAATTTTTCATGAAAAACGTGGGTTAAATGATGTCTATAATTTTAACTTCATATACGATCTAAATAGTGTCTTAACCCCTATAATGTAGGCTAAACAAATTTTCATGTTATATGGTCATCATTTCTAACTTTCAAAAGAGTAATTTAATTTTAACTTCATATACGATCTAATTAGTATCTTAACCCCTATAAAATCTTTATTGTTTAGAGAAATGAGAACACTTAATGTCTCAAACCTCTTTAGTCTTCATACTATGTCAGTTGATGATGCAAATATGCAATAAAACAAAAAAAAAAATTCTAATTTTTCATGAAAAACGTCGGTTAACCCCTTTGAAAAAATTTGAATTTTCCGATAAATGTTTTCAATAATTTTAGCCACTTTAGTGTTGTTTAAAAATACCAAACCATACTCTCAATATATATTAATGTAGGCTAAACATATTTTCATGGTACATGGTCATCATTTCTAACTTTCCAACTAGTAATTTATTTTAACTTCATATACGATCTAATTAATGTCTTAACCCCTATAAAATCTCTATTTTTTAGAGAAATGAGAACACTTAATTTCTCAAACCTCTTTAATCTTCATACTATGTCAGTTGATGATGCAAATATGCAATAAAACAAAAATAAATAAAAAACTCTAATTTTTCATGAAAAACGTGGGTTAACCCCTTTTGAAAAAATTGATATTTCCGATAAATGCTGTTAATAATTTTAAACACTTTAGTGTTGTTTAAAAATACCAAACCACACTCTCAATCTATATTAATGTAGGCTAAACATATTTTCATGGTACATGGTCATCATTTCTAACTTTCAAACGAGTATTTTATTTTTAACTTCATATACGATCTAATTAGTGTCTTAACCCCTATAAAATCTTTATTTTTTAGAGAAATGAGAACACTTAATGTCTCAAACCTCTTTAGTCTTCATACTATGTCAGTTGATGATGCAAATATGCAATAAAACAAAAAAAAAATCTAATTTTTCATGAAAAACGTGGGTTAACCCCTTTGAAAAAATTTGAATTTCCGATAAATGTTTTCTATAATTTTAACCACTATAGTGTTGTTTAAAAATACCAAACCAAACTCTCAATATATATTAATGTAGGCTAAACATATTTTGTGAAACTTATAAGTATAATCTTTTTTATGTCAATCCCTTTGTTTCTACTAAATAAGTGTCATGTAACATTTTTTGTTACATAAAAATGTCACTCTAAAGTTTCAATACAATTTTGAACTAAATATTAATTACAAATACATTGATTTTGTAAATAATTTTAGTTTCTAAGAATCTTATTGGTTGAATATGTGTAATTAAAAAAATTATAACACATTTGAAAGTTAGAACCCTCTGCAAATATGCAATAAAACAAAAATAAAAAAATTCAAATTTTTCATGAAAAACGTGGGTTAACCCCTTTGAAAATATTGATATTTCCTATAAATGTTGTTTATAATTTTAAACACTTTAGTGTTGTTTAAAAATATCAAACCACTCTCAATATATATTAATGTAGGCTAAACATATTTTCATGGTACATGATCATCATTTCTAACTTTCAAACGAGTAATTTATTTTAACTTCATATACGATCTAATTAGTGTCTTAACCCCTATAAAATCTCTATTTTTTAGAGAAATGAGAACACCTAATGTCTCAAACCTCCTTAATCTTCATACTATGTCAGTTGATGATGAAAATATGCAATAAAACAAAAATAAAAAAAATCTAATTTTTCATGAAAAATGTGGGTTAACCCCTTTGAAAAAATTGATATTTCCTATAAATGTTGTCAATAATTTCAAACACTTTAGTGTTGCTTAAAAATAGCAAACCACACTCTCAATATATATTAGTGTAGACTAAACATATTTTCATGGTACATGGTCATCATTTCTAACTTTCAAACGAGTAATTTATTTTAACTTTATATACGATCTAATTAGTGTTTTAACCCCTATAAAATCTCTTTTTTATATAGAAATGAGAACACATAATGTCTCAAACCATTTTAAGCTTCATACTATGTCAGTTGATGACGCAAATATGCAATAAAATAATAATAAATATATTTCTAATTTTTCATTAAAAACGTGGGTTAACCCCTTTGAAAAAAAATTGAATTTTTCGATAAATGTTGTCTATAATTTTAAACACTTTAGTGTTGTTTAAAAATACAAAACCACACTATCACTATATATATTAATGTAGTCTAAACATATTTTCATGGTACATGGTCATCATTTATAACTTTCAAACGAGTAATTTATTTTAACTTCATATACGATCTAATTAGTGTCTTAACCCCTATAAAATCTCTATTTTAAAGAGAAATGAGAATAGTCAATGTCTCAAACCTCTTTAATCTTCATACTATGTCAGTTGATGATGCAAATATGTAATAAAACAAAAATAAAAAAATTTCTAATTTTTCATGAAAAACGTGGGTTAACCAACCCCCTTTGAAAAAAAAGAATTTTCCAATAAATGTTGTCTATAATTTTAAACACGTTAGTGTTGTTTAAAAATATCAAAACACACTCTCAATATATATTAATGTAATCTAAACATATTTTCATGGTACATGGTCATCATTTTTAACTTTCAAAAGAGTAATTTATTTTAACTTCATATACGATTAAATTAGTCTCTTAACCCCTATAAAATCTCTTTTTTTAGAGAAATGAGAACACATAATGTCTCAAACCTCTTTAATCTTCATACTATGTTAGTTGATGATGCAAATATGCAATAAAACAACAATTAAAAAATTTCTAATTTTTCATGAAAAACGTGGGTTAACCCCTTTGAAAAAATTTGAATTTTTCGATAAATGCTGTCTATAATTTTAAACACTTTGGTGTTGTTTAAAAATACCAAACCACACTCTCAATATATATTAATGTAGGCTAAAAATGTTTTCATGGTACATGGTCATCATTTCTAACTTTCAAACGAGTAATTTATTTTAACTTCATATACGATCTAATTAGTGTCTTAACCCCTATAAAATCTCTATTTTTTAGAGAAATGAGAACACTTAATGTCTCAAACCTCTTTAATCTTCATATTATGTCAGTTGGTGATGAAAATATGCAATAAAACAAAAATAAATAAAAAAACTCTAATTTTTCATGAAAAACGTGGGTTAACCCCTTTTGAAAAAATTGATATTTCCGATAAATGCTGTTAATAATTTTAAACACTTTAGTGTTGTTTAAAAATACCAAACCACACTCTCAATCTATATTAATGTAGGCTAAACATATTTTCATGGTACATGGTCATCATTTCTAACTTTCCAACGAGTAATTTATTTTAACTTCATATACGATCTAATTAGTGTCTGAACCCCTATAAAATCTCTATTTTTTAGAGAAATGAGAACACCTAATGTCTCAAACCTCCTTAATCTTCATACTATGTCAGTTGATGATGAAAATATGCAATAAAACAAAAATAAAAAAAAATCTAATTTTTCATGAAAAATGTGGGTTAACCCCTTTGAAAAAATTGATATTTCCTATAAATGTTGTCAATAATTTCAAACACTTTAGTGTTGCTTAAAAATAGCAAACCACACTCTCAATATATATTAGTGTAGGCTAAACATATTTTCATGGTACATGGTCATCATTTCTAACTTTCAAACGAGTAATTTATTTTAACTTCATATAGGATCTAATTAGTGTCTTAACCCCTATAAAATCTCTTTTTTATAGAGAAATGAGAACACATAATGTATCAAACCTTTTTAATCTTCATACTATGTCAGTTGATGATGCAAATATGCAGTAAAACAAAAATAAAAAATTATATTTTTTCATGTAAAACGTGGGTTAACCCCTTTGAAAAAATTTGAATTTTCCGCTAAATGTTGTCTATAATTTTAAACACTTTAGTGTTGTTTAAAAATACCAAACCACACTCTCAATATATATTAATGTAGGATAAACATATTTTCGTGGTACATGGTCATCATTTCTAACTTTCAAACGAGTAATTTTTTTTAACTACACATACGATCTAATTAGTGTCTTAACCCTATAAAATCTCTATTTTTTACAGAAATGAGAACACTTAATGTCCCAAACCTCTTTAATCTTCATATTATGTCAGTGGATGATGCAAATATGCAATAAAACAAAAAAAAAAAATTTAAGAGGTATGATACCTTAGGTGTTCATGTTTCTCCAGAAAATAGAATTTTCTTTTTAGGTTGTTTGTCCACTAATTAAGAGGTGTATGAAATTTAAATATATTACCTGTTGGAAAGTTTTAAATGATGTCCATGTACCATGAAAATAATTTTAACATACACTATTACAAATTTAGAATGTGATTGGGTAATTTTCATCAAAAATAAAGAGCCTACACTTCTTAATATAACATTTATCGAAAAACTCGATTTTCTGTAGGGGTTAACCCACATATTTCGAGAAAAAATTTGAAGTTTTAAAAATATAAAAATTTTGTTTGAGTGCATATTTGCATAATTTATTGACATAGTATGAAGGTTAAATAGGTTTTAGAACTTAGGTGTTCATGTTTCTTCAGAAAAGAGAATTTTATTTATAGGGGATTTGTCCACTGATTAAGTGATATATGAAATTTAAATAAATTATCTGTTGAAAAATTTTAAATGATGTCCATGTACCTTGAAAATAATTTTAACAAACATTAATACAAATTTAGAATATGATTGGGTAATTTTCATAAAGAAAAAGAGCCTCGACTACGTAAATACATATCTATATAATACGTAAATACATATCTTTGTTAGTTTGCATGTCTAGATTTGTAGGAACATCAAAATCCTTTAGGTTATAAGAAGGACGTCACTCTCCGATATCCATTGCATGCTATTAAGATAGTTACTCTATGCTATTGATTTATCACCAGTTTGTAAGTGTTCTAATAATCTAAACAGTTGTAGACTTCTAGAGAAGGAATATTTTGGTGCTTGCAGCGGAAAGCTATAAGTTGATTATGGAAAAGCTACTACGTTTACATTATGAAACTGATCAATAATATGTATATATTGATAACATTTGATTATTTGTCTTTTTTTATCCTAGTGTTCGTATGAAATTGAATATAGAGGTAGTCTACAAAAAAAAAAGTGAACGAAAAAAAAATGAATATAGAGGATCTTTGTATCACTCCCCACTAGGGGAATACGAACTATCAAGTTGCCACGCGTTTCCAGCTAATTTTTATCTTGCATGTTAGAAACTTTTTTACTTGAATAAAACTTTGAATCAAACGAATTAAAATAACCCATATAACCAAAAGAAAATAGTAGACCAAAGAACTTATTATTTGAATAAAATATAAACCACTAAGTTGGTTGGTTGTAATTAACTAAGGAAACACAAACGGAATAGAATAAGAAAATCCCCACTTGACCAAACTAATAGCCAATGGAACTCAAGTTGGCAATAGTTTAAGCACGTCTGTTTCTGCTTTAGGTCTAATAAATAAACAAATGAACATGGTACTCAGGTTTAAATTATATTTCCTTGTATATGATCTTTTCAAATACGATTCTCTTCATCTTGAATATATATATATAAACTTACAAGAACAATGCACACTATTTTTTGTCAAAAGTTAGTTTTTTTTTTGCCAGAATACACAGGTTTTTGTAGACTATTTAATATTTAACCTCTGTAATCGAAATTGATTCCTAGTTCAGAATATTGGCTTTAAGATTTATACTTTTTTGTCTAAAATCGTTGGAAACCAGGATCTACAGGAGAAAAGGAAAACTTTAGTGTATGTTATATATTGCTGAATTGTATCAAGTCTAACATGTTAACAATATTGATGCATAAATTAAAATCCATTTACATATATACAACAAAAACGGTGAAGACATTCATGAAAGAAAGAAAAGAAACAAGAAATAAAACACAGATCAGTTAATAAATTATCAACTCAATATGTTATTATGCCAACGTGCGAATCCATCTTCTTGTAAATCCCTCGATATATATTGATATATCGATATTCCCAACATAAATCTACCAAGTGGTTTTTCCGATTCACTAGCTAGGACTGTTCGATCCTTTTATCGAGAATTGGTGTTTGTAGGTTGTTTTATTCCGGTCTAGATTCCCAGACCACCTTAAATTTAAGTAATAGATCAGCCGTTCGTTGTCAAAAAAAAAAAAAAAAAAATCTACCAAGTACCAAGTCTCAAACAAATTTCAATTTCTTTCTAAACCATAATTACTATTAAAAAATAGTCACTCGAAATTTCCACCCTTGTGATGATCGATGAAAACATCCAAACAAAATAAAAATAAAAAAGAGAAATAGATACATAATTGCAATAATTAAAAAAAGCTGAGATTATTGCCGGTTGGTACTTCTAGCCAGAGACTGAAGATTGCACCGGACAATAGTATCAACAAAGCTAACAGTCTCCTCCTCAGTGTTTCCCGGCGGCACATCAACAATATAAGACTCCACCACGACGGTTCCTCCCTCGTCTGACGCATGCAGTGTCGTCACCGATCGGTAATTCTCTAGCCGGTGGTCCCCACCCACGACGCTAAAACTTATCACGTGACGCTCCTCGTCCAAGATCTCAAGCCTCTCGGTGCTCGAGACCGCAGGGAGTCCCGAAACAACCATGACCTCCCTGAGATCTCCTGCGTGTAGCCCGTCGCCTTGCATGATACGGCACTGCCTGATGAAGTTCTTGTAAGCTCTAGGGTTGTCGAAACGACGCAGGAGGGCCCATACTGACTCGGGAGGCGCGTGGATCATCTTCACCACCGAGGAACAGCACTGATTCGGACCAACTTCGTATGTGTGGTGCATCGCCACGTGCTCTGGCACATGCATGCCGCGCGTGAGACACACACGTCTGATCAAACCATCGGTGTGGAAGCCGTTGGAGGTGTCGGAGCCGTGATGGATCTGCACCGCTGATCTCATCTCTGATATCTTATTTTCTCGGTTATTTTTGTTTCCTTCTCTATATGATATAGCTCTTGTTATGTGAATGAGAAATAATGGATTCGTATATATTGGGTGATGAGGAAGAAGAAGTTTTTTGATCTTGGTCGCTGTCGGTTGTCAAGTTGCTTTTGTTTGAGAAAATGTAAAAGGTTGATCAACTTTTAAATAATAAGATATGAACATATTGTGTTTTCTTTATAAATATTTTTATTGATAGATAGATAGATAGAGATAGCTGGGGATGTGAAGGATTCGTGTGTATATACTATATAGACTCAGTTGTGTTTGTATATGTGACCATGTATGATATATTATACATTATACCATCTTACTTCCCATGATCTTTTACCTTTAGACGTCTCCTTTCATTTTCTACAAAAACATTCCATTCCATACTCCTGATTTTCCGTACTGACTAATTTATATTGTAGAATCTACAGGGTTTAATTATATTGATTCTAGAAATTTGTTTCTCGAGAAAGTTAATCTCAGTTGTCAATTTTTTAGGAAATATGCCATTACCTATAGTAAAAGATTTGATTTTGTTATAAGATATTCTAATAGTAGCATGTACAATATTCCCTTCAAGGGATGATTGAGATCAATTGAGGATGATATATCTTTTATATAAGAAATCGTGGATGATTATATATTTATTTGAAGTAAACGTTAATTCTGACTATTTATTTTCAAATGTTCATAACATATGGTATCATCATCCGTCTATATCTTATCTATCAGCAGGAATAACGCATGTGAAATGTGGTCTCGATAATAATTGGTTGTGTTAATCAAAAGCCATGGCCCCATAAGAATGGCTAATTCAGACAACATACATGCACGAGCACACGTGCATGCACATATGTTGGTGTTGTGTAAGTATATAGTATGTATGTATGGTATATATGAATATATGTGTATGGAGAGAGAAGTTTGGAGGAAACGAGGAAGGTGTCAAAGAGCTTACGCCTGACG
The DNA here is from genome assembly GCA_932364175.1 of Eruca vesicaria subsp. sativa. Classification (NCBI taxonomy): domain Eukaryota; kingdom Viridiplantae; phylum Streptophyta; class Magnoliopsida; order Brassicales; family Brassicaceae; genus Eruca; species Eruca vesicaria. The sequence continues at coordinate 8,527 of CAKOAT010940709.1, forward strand.
ATGCAAGTGGATGTTGCAACTTGCAAACTTCTTTGGACTTAGTTTAAGGTGGAAGATTATCCTTTCCTTTTTCTCTATTTGTTTTATTCTTGTTGCCATTTTAATATTATTCTCCCATTTAGTACAAAGGTTGTTGCATCCCGCGAATTCGTATATTTATACTTTCAGATTATAATATTCTGAAATGACGACATTGGTGTGATACCCTACATCAGTTTCACATAATTGTCATGCAGGTATGTTAGCTTAACAGGGCTATTTTAATTTGTATGGATTAGATGCATTAATTTCGATAATCGGAATCGATATTTGTAACTCGGTATTACATTTTTGACGCGATTAAAGAGGCTCACAACTTTACATATACAAAGAGAAGTATTACTGAAAAGTCCAAATAGTTCAAGATCTTTCTTTATCCTTCGGAATGTTGAAAAGAAGCTGCCTGAGAAACATCTCTTGAAGATAATAACTACAACAAACGTTACTGACCAATTTGGCTGTTTTCACTTACCATTTTGCTCTTTTAATAGGAGGCATGTTCCTTTTCATAATAATAATTTCAAAATATCAACGCCGCTTTTATCATATAATGCACCCACTTATCCATATTAGAAGCATACACACAACATGTGAACAAACACAAAAATGTTCGTATATATAAACACGCATCAATCTTTGTAGTGAATGTATATATCTACTTTTGTAAATAGGAGAAACTTGTTCAAAAATATTGAATTCTCGAATTTAAAATACACAATATCCTTCTATACTTTTTTTTCCACAAAATATATATCCTTCTAGACACGAGTCAGAGCTTATTTGAACGAATCACAAAATAATTAATGATTTTGTTTAGTTCTTTAAAACAGTAACTAGGCGTGGGACTTAGAAAATGGATTAAACCAGTATTTTATATATAGTAGCTAGGTCTTTTGTGTTCATGCATAATGTATAACTAAATTTAGGAGATAGGCCAATTAGACGTAGAAAATCGAACTTAAGGCCCATCAGGTATGACACATTTAAAAGTTCATTCACGTTGGATAACAGGAGGGACTACAAAAGAAGTTACATAACCAAAGAGATTCAGTTTAGCAAGTTACACTCTGTGTTATAGAGAATACAATTTCTCGCAGTACAAAAATATACAGTTCATTAGAAAATAGGTCTTATGAGGTTCTCTATATTTCAAAAATGTCAATAGAGTCTCAAACACTCATGATGGTATATAAGGCAAAATACAGAATACAAATATACATCCAGCTATATCCCATAGTCTCACTTCTCCAGATCCAAGAAACTCAAATCAAAGAACTCATCACTAGGGGTGGGCACGGATCGGATATCCGGGTTTTCGAAGGTATTTGTGATTTGCTTCGTATGTTACGGATATCTGATTTTGGTATTTGCTTTGCTTCGGAAAAATACGGATATCCGGAAAAACGGATATCCGAAAAATAAACAGATATTTGCGGATATTTACGAATACTTACGAATATCTCATCGGTTGAAAATAATCTTATATAAATTTATTTTGTAAAAATTTTGTTACATGATATATAAAATAAAAAATAAAGAAGTAGTGAATTTACATATTTTATAATTTTTTATGTTTAAGTTAACAACTATAATAACACAAAACTTAAGATTTTTTTATAATTTTCATAATTTTTCTCTTCTTTTTATCTAATAATTTTATATAAGTAATAATGTGAATCTAATTATTCAAATCATAAGCTATAATAATAATTTTATACATTTAAAATTATTATTATAATCAATAAAATTATTATTATAATCAAAATATACATATATTTCTATATTTACGGATCGGATCGGATATCCGCTTCCCAAAATTTTAATATTTGTGATTTGCTTCGATTTTAACGGATATTGATTTTTAGTATTTGCTTTGATTCGAAAGTTTACGGATATCCGGAATTTTCGGATCGAATCGAGACCTTGCAGAGGCTGGAGTCCCATTTGCTGCTTCTCAATTTCAGACAATCCACCAACTACATTGTCCCCTGGGCATTGGTTCTGGTTCAAGCCTGTAAAAATGTCACCTAGAAGCTCAGTAACATCAAACATCTCCGTAGAGTCCCAGCGACTCTGATCCACATCCTCAGGCCAACCGTAATCTGAAACAGAGAGCGATTCAGTCTGTTTCTGACAGGTTTCTGCTTGCTTCTCCAGAACTTGGCTCCAATACTTGTCTTCAAACTCACTCAACCAATCACCTCTTGTAACATCTACCTTACCGTTCTTCTTTACCTCTTCTTCATACGTGTAGGCACCATTCTTGGGATTAGCTTCACCAAAGGACTTGGAATCATAATCTGCATCTTCTGTTTTCACATGAATAAGTCCTGGAGCCGTGCACACCTCAGAGTGACTTGAACTACAAGTTACATCGGACAGAGATGACTGAGGGAAATTGAGACGGGCCATAGGACCATACATAGCACTAGCAGCTTCGTCATAAGCACAAGCAGCTTCCTCAGCGGTTGAGAAAGTGCCGAGCCAAAGCCTACTACCTCGGTCAGGCTCTCTAATCTCAGCGACCCATTTACCCCAAATCCTCTGCCTAACTCCCCGGAAACTACACTGACTATTCTCAGGTCCTCCTTTGCCTTTCATACACCCTTTCTTGGATCCTTTCGCAGGTACCTTCCGCTTCTTGGTGGAAGCTTCTTCATTGTTCTCCTTCCATATCTGAAGCCTCTCGGCCACAGTGGTCCCATCACGTCTACTTCTTGACTTCCTTTTTCTCGGCGCATCGAGTTGTGTACTATTAATATCTCCACTATGATCATAAACTGCCATTTGATGTCTCACCTAAAACAACACAAATCTACAAAATAGCAGCAATAATTATATATCAGAAATACGAGTCCTTTTGTTATAATACCATCAAAACAATATTTGAACACATCACTTAAATCAAGAATACACAAACAAGAATACCTATTGGTGTAGAGAACTCTTGTGATCGAAATCAAATCTGTTTCTGTAAGGAAATAAATCACTCTAGTGATATCTCTCTCTTTTGCTCAGAAAGGTTTGTATCAGAAAATTATAATATCTGTTACGAGAAGGATCAGTGATCTATTTATAGAATTCTCTAGATATTTCTGATACTATTATTATACTTTTATGTTCTTTATAATAACGACGTGTCACTGTTTGATTTGGTTGTTGGGGCTTAGACTGGCTTAGATGTCTTCTCTGACTGACTAGTGTCCGGCATCTTCTCGAACCACCCGAAACGCGCTGTTGATACGGAGAAGTAAAAATATCTAAAACCTTTTTCATAAAAGTATTATAGATAACATCATAAGAAAACTGCATAATAATAATTTTAAATTATGTTGAATATTTTATTAGACCAGTTACAGGTGACAGCAGCTCATGGTTGCATCTGTTGTCTTCGTGTTACTGACTCCTGCTCCCTTCTCGACAGTTCTTGTCGTTATCCACTTGTTAGACAAATGTAATTTTTCAACGATTTGTCTTTAATTATGTTCGACATGACTTCTAGTTACTAGAATAGTAAATGGATGATGTAATCGCTTGTATGCTGCAAATTATAACATTTTTAATATTCTCCCTTAATTTCAAAGGACGATGGTTACTTTAGTTTTGTAAATTAACGAGTTTCAATCTACATAAGGACGTGTAAATTAAATATTTTATTGGCAACGTTTAAACAGTATATTTTACCAAGGACGTGTCAACTGCCGAAGCTCAAACCTGGTTGGCTTGGCTTGGACCAGAACCGAAGGTCCTTCCTTAATCAAATAATAATATTGTTGCAATGCAAGTTGTTAGGAGTTGCAGCCAGCCACAGCCACTTCATCTACTACGTGTCTCTAAGGCCACTAATGATATCAGTCTACGCAATTGCCTAAGAGCAACTTCAATGGTTTTTCAATACCAGTATCTCATATAAATTTTGATATAAAATAAAGTAAATTAATATCTCAATTCAAAACTTTTTGACAAAATATCTCACATTTGAGGTATCTATGTATTTTATCTTGTGTTAGATTTATGAGATACTACTATAAGGCAGTATCGGCTGATGGCATGTGCACAAGGTGCTTAGGTACATGGTCCAAAATTTTTTCTCTAACTCCTATTTGAGCAAACATCTTATAACGATACATTCCTCCGCAAAGAACCAGAAGCCCTTTAAGACAAGGCCCATAAAAGCCTGCTCCGTAAATTGACTATACGACAGCGTTTGACTGAGACGCTGCATCTTTTGTTGTTTTGTCGTCAAAGAAGAAGATTATTTGGCAGAAGAAGAAGACGACGAAAAATGGGGAAACAGCCGGTGAAATTGAAGGCAGTGGTATACGCATTGTCACCATTTCAGCAGAAGATCATGACTGGTCTATGGAAAGATCTTCCCGAGAAGATCCACCACAAGGTCTCCGAGAATTGGATCAGCTCTATTCTCCTCCTCGCTCCCGTCATCGGAACCTACTCGTACGCTTCTCTCTCTCTCTCTCAATCGATGTTCTTGAATCTGATCGTTACTTTAGGCGAGATCTGATGTTTTGGATTGGATAAGACGAAGAGAAATGATTAATGACTATTGAGGAATTAAACTTTTGTTTGTGTAATATTTTGATTGAGAACTTAATCATTGTTATGAGCTTTAGGTATGCTCAACACTACCAAGAACAAGAGAAGCTAGAGCACAGATTCTAAGCGTTGGAGAGATGTTCTGATTATACAAGAATCCTATTCTTCCTTCTTTTTTTTTTTCATTTTCCAAATTGTTTGCATGAGAGTTTGTTTTCGCCAACACTCATGATGTAGAAGCGGAGAGAGTTTGCTTCATTGCGGGTTTTGGTTGAATAAATTTTGTGGATGTTATGAATAACACTACCGTTGAACACGTTTGAATAATCTAATATTCAGAAGCTTTGGTGGTGTTTTTATCATATGATCGTTTATTACTAGGAGTTTTCAAAATATGGTAAAAACGATGCAAGCTCAATGTAAAGTAAAAGACAAGTAGAGAAAATATATATGTTTATAGCAAATAGCAGCAAAGTTGAACATAGAGAAATGAGGAGCCATACAAAAGAGAATTTAAGTCGCAAGGGATGGTAACTGGAAACTTGAAACAATGAGAAAAGGAATGCTTAAAAGAGACTTTTTTTGTATGAATAATGTTAAATTTATTCAAACAAACAAATACATTTTTTTGCATCCAAATGATGCGGACAAGAGATAGATTTTCATATTTTAGAGTGTATGAAACCGAGTCCAGCTTCAAATGCTTGGTCTTAAAAGTTAGCCAGTTGCATACCCTTCTTCAAACCGAGTGTCTCCCCAACTACCTCAGTGAACTGAATCTGTTTTTCATGGCCTTGATCATTTTCTGCGGTGTTGATGGTGTAGCTTCGCAGTTTGGACCAGCTCGAACTGGTTAGCAAAGCCAGGATCTTCTCCCATTCAATGGTTAAAGCATCGTCAAGCAGACCCAACGCCAGATTATGCCCAACGCTTGATCACTCATTAGTCATGAATTCTATTTTTTTCTGAATTAATGCCACTTATGTTACTAAATAAAACCTTGAAAACAATACATAATGTCTATGTGACACCATAATTTTATTTTGTGTGTTCAAATTTACAAGAAAGCCTGGCGCAAGTTTTATTTTAGCTTGTAGATACTTATTATAATCTTAGATTTACCTAGAATATTATCTAACTTTGTGAATTCAAATTTTGGTTTTCTGATGACAATATTCATTTAAATAACTAAAACTTCCTATAAAACAACAAAAGTTATACGCAGTTTGAAGCTTAAAGATTTGATGTCATATATAAAAATATATCTGTTTTCTAAATTGATTTTCACTTTATAAATATATCACCTGCGCACCAGGTTGTCCGATATCATTTATATACTAAAGTTGGAACGACTGTCCTTTTATTTTTTCTTCCACGTTAATATTGATATATTATTTTACATATATATTATATCAAATTAAGGACTAGAAGATGCATAATCATAGTGTAAAACTGATCAATTAAACATCACTATCTATTTTATAACGCACTTATATGGTTATATATAATGTCACGCTTATCCCGGCTAAAATATAAAACTGATCAATTAAACAGCATTATTTATTTTATTAACTCCCATTAATATCTTATTTTTATCGTTCTCTATATAAACCGTGACTCAGTTAAGCTTTGTTCTTCAAGCACACTAATCAACATAAGTTGCCTCAGAGTCCTTGTTTACTCAAACATGTCTTCTAATCAGCTTATTGCCTTTTTGGTTATGGTCGTTACACTCTTATTGCATGGTAATAACAATATCGTCGTCGAGGCACAACTTAGAGCCGATTTCTACTCAGCATCTTGCCCTCGTCTTCACTCCATCGTCCGAACAGCTGTTAGTAAAGAGGTTACAATGGGTGCATCTCTCCTTCGTCTGTTCTACCTCGACTGCTTCGTCAGGGTTAAGTTTTTTTTTTTTTTTGTCAGGGTTAAGTTTGTTTTACCTTTATCTTTTTCTTCCTTGCACCTCAAGAAACCTTGCATGAATTTTTTTTTTTTTTGTTATTTCCTTACAATCATAGTCATAACTTACATAAATATAGGGATGTGACGGGTCGATTCTACTAGATGACACATCAAGCTTGACGGGAGAACAAAGTGCTATCCCAAACCACAATTCTGCTCGCGGGTTTAATGTCATTGACACCATCAAATCAATGGTTGAGACAGCATGTCCTGGGGTCGTGTCTTGTGCTGATATCTTAGCCATCGCAGCTAAAGACTCCGTTGAACTCGTAAGCTTCCTATATCCTCTCTTATAATCCTGTTTTGCAACCGGCCAAAATATATATATATATACTTTTATTATTTTTATAATATTAATATTTTCTTAATGGTTTTTTCTTTCTTTAATATATTAATATTTTTTAAACTTTTATTAATTTGTTTATGTTGAAGCTTGGAGGACCGAGTTGGCAGTTGGGATTAGGACGAAAAGATTCAAGAATAGCGATTCAGGGGGAAGTGCTGAGTAACATTCCGGCGCCATTTATGAGTGTGAACCAGCTTACTAGTATTTTCAACGCAAATGGACTCACCACTAGGGATCTGGTTGCTCTCTCCGGTTCGTTTCAGTTCTCTCTTTAAACCCAACTTACCTTATGGTTTATTCTTGATTGCAGTTTTTAAAAATGTGAGTTCCTAATAAAATTTTGCTAAAATAGGTTACAGCAAACTTATTTCCGTAATATTTATGTTTTAATCTAATATTACTTCAGTTTTTTATTTCACCAATTTATTTTACGGTGAAAGAGAAAATAATCCAGAATGTTTGGACACAAAATAAATTAATTTGGTTTTTGTCGAAGCTTTCTCGTTTCTTCGAATTTGTTTAGTCTAATACATTTTTGTTCACGAACCACTATATTTTTATCTTTCTTTGCCAAAGTAACGTAATCATACGCATGCATTCCCTATGAAGTAATTTAATGGTACTGAGTTGATATTAATAATTAAGTTAACCTATTTAAAATTAATTCTTTTCATTTATATTAAATATAGTTTTATACTTTAAATTTTATAATTCTAATATATATGCTTAATAAATTTTTTCATATTCCTTTTTAGCACATTAATTAATAAAAGTATAAAATAATATTTAATTTATCAAAGAAAGACAAAACAAACAAAAAAAAGAAATTATACTATTTAATTTTTCTTCAGGAGCGCACACGATAGGGCAATCCAAGTGCGGAAACTTTCGAGAGAGGATCTACAATGACACAAACATTGACCCCGCTTTCGCCACCGAACTTCGCAAAAATTGCCCGAGTAACATCGGCTCTGGAGACGAAAACTTAGCTCCACTCGACTCCCTCACGCCGTTTACTTTCGACAACAACTACTTCAAGAACCTCATAGCTAAGAAAGGTCTTCTCCATTCCGACCAAGAGCTCTTAAACGACCGCTCCACCAACAACTGGGTCCGTCTGTACAGTACTAGTCCTCGCCTTTTTCGTGGCCATTTCGCAGAGGCAATGAGGAAGATGGGTGAAATTAGGCCATTGACTGGTAGTGATGGTGAGATCCGTAAGCGTTGCGGGATGATCAACTGATTCATATCTACTTTAGTAGTCGAGTCACCCATGCATCTTCCCAAATAAGACAGTTTGGATATATCCTTTAAAATGTTTTTACTTTTCCTTCCTTGTTTCTTGTTGGACGTGTGTATGTTTTTTTTTTAAAATAAAATCATGTTTCCATTACTGTATGACTACTGTAATAGTCAACACTTGTAACCGTGCTTAAAAATAATAATAAAGTAACGTTGATTACTAAATTTGACAGTTTAGTCCAATTTCTCAGAGCAACATTATTAGAGGTCCTTCCTCTAGGGTCCTTAATACACATATATATATATATATGTATATATTATATAAGCGTATATAATTGTGGGCTAAGAGCATCTCCAATGTAAAACGCCATTTTTTTCTCCAAAATGGAGTAAAAGAGAATATGGAATAAAAATGCTCCAACCCCACTCCATTTTCCACTCCATAATGGAGTGATGAACAAACAAAAAATAGATTACTCCATTTATGGAGTAAACTCTATTATGGAGTAGAATATGGAGTAGGGTTGGAGTGTTTTCTACTCCATATTCCCTTTTACTCCATTTTAGAGTCAAAAATGGAGTTGAGTTGGAGATGCCCTAAGGACTTCACGGAAACCCAAACCGAAAGTTTCTTAATTAAGGAACTTTCGGTTTGGGTTTCCGTGAAGTCCTTAGCCCGCAATTATATACACTTATATAATATATACATACATATATATGTGTATTAAGGACCCTAACACAAGGACTTCCAATAATCTTGCTCTCATGAACGTTGGTTGATTACGGAATACAACATCATTTTTTTATATAAAACACCAATTTCTACAACTAATATTGATAAGACCATTAACTAGGGAACACATTGTGTAGCAAATCCAACATCTGACAAGTCTACAATCCGTAAAACAAAACCAACTAAAAAGATAACAGATATTGCTAGGCGGCATGATGAAATTTCGCAGAATAGCAAAAGATGTTTCTGTATTTCAGATGTGCAAAACCCTCTTCACAGCCTTTAAGATGATCACATCTTGGAACACAAAAAAGGAATATCAAAGAATTTTCAGTTTTACTTTCCACCTTCATTCACAAACCCTTCTTTACAACCTTCAAAGCCAGGACGAAGAAGCTTCTTCTTCCTGATCTTGTTTTGTTCAATCCTATCAGCAATGTTCCCTGATCGCTTTTGCTGTTTCTCCACTCTAACCTTTTGCTGTACTTCAACTCTCTCCTTCCACTTCTCCGCGTTCTTCTCGTGTCTCTTCCTCTCTTTGTGGATGCTATTTCATCTTAAATTTCATAAGTATATGATTGACACATAAGAAAAATCATTTAATTGATTTTAATTTAATTTATAGTAGGTTTTAGGAAGTTGGTGGTGAATATTAATGATTTGGTTGAAACTGTAGATCAATCGTTCCATTATAATGTAAACAACAAAAACAACTTTCTTTGAAAAAAAAGCAAGTTATGATAATAGAAAATCCTTTACATAAATTGTTTAATTTAATTTATAGTAGGTTTTAGGAAGTTGGTGGTGAATATAAATGATTTGGTTCAAACTTCCAGATCTACAGATTAATAATATTTTATTTTTTTGGTAACTTGTATATATTATAATCTGGAACGATTGATCTACAGTATTATTCTAGGCATATACATCAAATCAATAAAATCTGGAAGATGCATAATCTTGGTGTACATGGATATGTAACGTAGTGCTTATCACGGCAAGATATAAAACTGAAAAATTATAGTAGTATTAACCCCACTAATATCGCATTCCTCATCGTTTTCATCATCGGAAGCAATTCTGCTTAATTGGATGGGAATTCACGTGCTATTTACGTGATATTACATGTGAAATATTCATTAGAATCGATTTAGAAAGGCCATTGCTGCCGATAGACGAAACCCTATTTGTTTGAGGTCATGGAGGAATCGATATTATCGCTGGTCTTAGCAAGGAGACGTCGATTAAGAATTGGCTGATGGTTTTCAAGCAAACGACAACGGATGACTGACCAAGTCGTTTACAGGTGTTCTTCAATTTTATTTATTAGGCTAAGATTTGCAGGATAACATTTTATATAGAAATTATATTTATGTATTATTATTTATTTTATGTTTTTCTATATCGCCATTTGGTTAACAAAACTGATTTGGTTAACAAAAAAATGGAGACTAAAATATCTAGTCAATAAAAAATATTTACTGATAATATTATAGCTGAATATATTTTGGGGCAACTTTACCGTTTTTCTTTTTTTTTTTGAATATAACTTTACCGTTTTTCAACACTATAGTTTTAATATTATAGCTGATAACACCCTACGTGTCTATATAAACCCCGACTCCGCTATGCTGTGGTCTTCAAGCACAATAATAAAACTAAAAGTTGTCTTGCCATGGATTCAAATAAACTTGTTGCCTTTTTAGTTATCGTCGTTACACTATTACTGCAAGGTAATAGCAATACCGTCGTCGAAGCACAACTCGCCCAAACCTTCTACTCAGCATCTTGCTCTCTTCTTCTCCCCATCGTCGAAACAGCCGTTAGTTCCGCCATTTTAGCTGAGCCTCGAATGGGTGCATCTCTCCTTCGTCTGTTCTATCTCGACTGCTTCGTCAATGTAAGTTTCTTGCATGGTTTTAACATTTGTCCTCCTAATCATAATCATAACTTACATATTATTATAGGGATGCGATGGTTCGATTCTACTAGATGACACACCAACCTTCACGGGAGAACAAAACGCGGCCTCAAACCACAATTCTGCTCGAGGGTTTAATGTCATCGACAACATCAAAACAGAACTTGAGATAGTATGTCCCGGGGTCGTGTCTTGTGCTGATATTTTAGCCCTCGCAGCTAGAGAATCCGTCACAACCGTAAGCTCCCTTTATCCTGTCTTAGTCCGTTGTTTGCAAATTTCAAAAACCAAAACCAGACTGAAAATATATAGTTAGGTCTTGAATTGTTTTTGTCTTTTTTTTTAAAAAAAAATTTGTATATATATTGAAGCTTGGAGGGCCGAGTTGGAAGGTTTTTCTAGGAAGAAGAGATGCAATAACGGCGAGTCAAGCGGCGGCCAATAGTAGCATTCCGCCGCCGACTTCAAGTCTGAGGGAGCTTATTACGAGTTTCGGCAACCTTGGATTCACCCTTAGAGACTTGGTTGCTCTCTCAGGTCCCGTCCGTTTCATTTCTCTCTTTAAACACCCTATGCAACTATATTCGTTCATAAGTTTGATTCTTGATTGCAAATTTTTAAATATCGGGTTACTAAAAAAATCCGAAACAGGCTAATTTCCTTCTCTAATCTGCGTCTAAAAGAATATTAATTACACCATCAATCATCAGATATATATGTATATATATATATATAACAATTAATAGTTTAATTATCTTATAACAATAAGTATAAGATTTTTTCAAAATAAGTACATTTGTCAAATCCAACAGCTTTATTGTAAACAAAGTTAAATGTCATTATTACAAAAGAATCAAATGGATCTACATATATAAACACAATTTTAAAATTACAATCTTTCATTAAACAAAAACTCTGTAAAAAATAACTTTCAAGGCTGATCATAATCTAAGAAATTATTCATACACAACACCGAGAAAGAAATTCAAGTATGTATAAACTAACAAATAACTAAGTCAAAATTATTAAACAAATTATTATTTTTCTTCAGGCGCTCACACGATCGGACAAGCTCAATGCAGAAACTTCCGAACAAGGATTTACGACGAAAGAAACATTAACTCCACTTTCGCCACCACACGCCAGCAAACGTGCCCGATATCCTCAGGCTCGGGCGATGAAAATCTAGCTCCACTCGACTTTCTTACGCCTTCTTTTTTTGACAACAGTTACTTCGTGAACCTCAGGAGCCAGAGAGGTCTCCTCCATTCCGACCAACAGCTCTTCAACGGTGGCTCTGCCGATGCCCTTGTCCGTAAGTACAGCCAAAATCCAGTGAATTTTCGCCGTGATTTCGCGGCGGCGATGTTCAAGATGAGTCTAATGAGCCCCTTGACTGGTAGTGATGGTGAGGTCCGGCAGAATTGCGGGAGGATCAACTGATTTAAATCTTACTACAGATGTTACTCTCTCCAAATAAGATACATTTGGATAATCTCTCTTGATGTTTTCCCTCTTTTTTTTTTTTATTTACCTTCTTTGTGTTCAGTGTGTATGTTTGCTTTAATAACAATCTAATCACGAGTTATGATTTTCCTTTATGAAGTGTTTCTATTTCGTGCAAAACTCTGCTGGTCATGTCTTTAATTAACTATCAGTAAATGAGAAGAAGAAATAAGAAATATGCAAGAAATGCAATAAAATAGTAATATAAGTGCGTGGGTCATAAGTTTTGTTAAAGCTTTTATGAAATACTTTCTCTTTTCGTGGAATCCAAGTCTCTGAAAAATTATTAATAACGAATCTTTTTTTTTTCCAATAACGAATCATTTTAATAGAAGTTATATCTCTTGTTTGGATAATAGAACAATATAAGAGAGCAAAATATATGTTTTGTATCATGATCCGGTTAGCCTCTGCAAATGAGCTTCTGTATCTTTAGCTCTGTGACGGCTCATCAGACAAATTTGGCTTATCAAAAGCTGTTTCCTGTTAATAAATCATATTCTTGATCCCATCGTCATACCCTAAAATTCTTACCATTCTTGTTTAGTCGGTAAAAATGCTAGATCTTTTGTCATAACCTCTAGTTGTCAATTAGATGGGTTTGTGTTAATATATAAGTTGACGTAATAACACACGTCTTCCATTACACGTGGAAGTGCCAATGAGTAATAGAGTTCTCATGGCCTTGTGGCATGTCCATCCAGATTCATTTGCGAGAAGTTCACCTAGAAAATGCAAATTCTATTTCAGAACCTGATAAGACCATTAACTAGGAACACATTGTGTAGCAAATCCGACATCTGACAAGTCTACTGTCTACAATCTCTAAAACAAAACCAACTAAAAAGATAACAGATATTTATGGGGGGCATGATGAAATTTCGCAGAATAGCAAAAGATGTTTCTCTATTTCAGATGTGCACAGCCTTTAAGATGATATCAAAGAATTTTCAGTTTCACTTTCCACCTTCATTCACAAACCCTTTTTATTCTCCCTCTTGGCGATCTTCCTCATCTTGTTCTGCTCAATCCTATCGGCAATATTCCCTGACCTCTTTCGCTGCTTCTCAACTCTAACCTTAAAACAGAGTACTCAGTAGTGAACATACACTCAAGATATCATGATGATAACCTTAAAACAAATCTGGTGTATACATATTTACCTTGAGGCTTATCACTAACTTGCCAAGCTGATGATCGAGTTCTTGAAGCTTTGTTAATCCAAGAACGACCCTTTCATCATGGATCAAACACCCAAACATGATTCAAATCAGAAAAAAAAACATTATAACATCCATTTGAAATACTGAACAAAATAATGATTTAACTTTTTACACATTTTTATTGTCCACAACATTGTTTATTGAAGAAATTAGCCAATAATTTTGTTTCAATTTTCTAAAGAAATATAAAAAAATATATTGAACAATGCATATACATAAATACATGGTTTATACGAAAATTGAAAATAAACAACAAGTTTATAACAGCTAAAACTTTAGCTGAAGTCGTTAGTCATATGTAAAAAGAGCAAATAAACAACAATTTTGTACAGCTACAACTTTAGCTGACGTCGTTTAATATGTAAAAAGAGCTGAAGTCGTCTGACATTTGATGATTTTACAACCTGGTTTGTAGTTATGATCAACCGGAGTTTTCTTACATGCGGTTGGGTGTGTTTCGGATCACCTGCTGATTTTTTAATCATTATTGTATTCTAGTGAATGAAAATTTATTAATATTCATCTCGAATACTAAAATTTATCAGTTAAGCACAAGCGATGGAAGTATATAGTAGGATCGTTTTGATAGTACGAATTTTTATTCAAATTGTCGTTGTATTCCGATGCGAATACCCAATCTTTGGGATGATGATAAATGAATTTATAATTTTTAAAACAATAAGAAAAGCATCAGTTGTATTTACAAGTTGAAATCGTAATCCACATCAAATACATAAATGGAAGGGCAATTCTCTCAAATATCACTCTTTTAAGTTTTTATCACAAAAATAGACCTTAAAAATTAAAATGATCAAATATCACTTTTTATTTTGAAAATTTTAAGTTTTTTTTTTCTATTTTTTTTTAAATTTGAAACTCTATCTCCAAAACTCTACTCCTCAAATCTAAACAAAAAAATTTAAGATTAGTTAACCGAAAAGGTAAAAATATATATTTAATAAAACATTAAGTGCTATTTTGGTCATTTTTATTCTCAAGTACTATATTTGCGACAAAAAAAATTTAGTGTTATTTTAGTCATTTTAACTTATTTATATAATATAAGTAAAATACTTCTATTATGTAGTGTTCTTTGTTGTTTATAAAATTAATTATTATATGCCCCCACGCACAACGTGGTCCAATATCACAAAAGTATGTTAAAAGCTAGAACGATTGACCTGTTTATTTTTTTATTTCACGTTAATAATGATCTATTATTTTACGTATGTATATCAAATTAAAAATCTGGAAGATGCATGATCATGGCGTAAAATACTTCAGGTCACCACATGGATATTAATTGTCGCGCTTATCACGCCAAACTAAAAAGTAACTATTTTATTAAGCCTACTAATATCTTATTATCCATTATTTTCCTATTGCGAAGCTTCTGCTTCATTTTGATAACTATTTACGTAGTGGGACTGGGATTGACATCTAGATCTCAGTATTTACGTGATGTTGGGTGAGATAAATTCATTAGTATTGTTCAAAATCCAGTTTATAGAATGGATATTTACGTACTATTTACATAATGTTAGGTGAGATAAATTCATTAGTAAAAAAGTTGTGAACTCATCACTATTTTCTTTTCAAATCAGAGAAATAGTTTTTTTTAATTATTATATAGTTTCCAACTTTCCATCCATGATTAAAAAAAAATATTATTACTAAAATATAAACTTTTGTTCATCAAACCGTATAAATTTTAGCGACGTTTTCGTAAAGCAATTTGATAAGGAAAACTTAGAGATTAAAATGATTTGGTTAACAAAAAATGGAGATTAAGTATTTAGCCAATAAAAAGTTATTTATTTTTACTGATAATATTACAATCGAATGTATGTTGCCATGTTGGGGCAACTTTACCGTTTTTTACTTTAGTAACACCCCACGTGTCTATATAAACCTCGACTCCGCTATGCTGTGTTCTTCAAGCACAATAATAGTAGTAGAAGTCGTCTTATTATGGATTCAAATCAACTTATTGCCTTTTTGGTTATCCTCGTTACACTGTTACTGCAAGGTAATAACAATACCGTCGTCGAAGCACAACTCAGAACCGATTTCTACTTATCATCTTGTCCTCTTCTTCTCCCCACCGTCCGAACAGCAGTTAGAAATAACGTTCTTCGCGAGCCTAGAATGGGTGCATCTCTCCTTCGTCTGTTCTACCTCGACTGCTTCGTCAACGTAAGTTTGTTCCTAGCTTGCATGCTTTTATTTTTGTTCTTTCCTTGTAATCATAGTCATAACTTACATTTATATATGTAGGGATGCGATGGTTCAATTCTACTAAAAGACACATCAACCTTCACGGGAGAACAAAACGCGGTCTCAAACCACAATTCTGCTCGAGGGTTTAATGTCATCGACGACATCAAATCATTGGTTGAGAGAGTATGTCCTGGGGTCGTGTCTTGTGCTGATATTTTAACCATCGCAGCTAGAGACTCTGTCTCAATGGTAAGCTTCCTTTATGTCCTATCTTTGCCCGGTTAGTCAAATTTCTAAAACCAAACCGGACTAAGATATTCTTAAATTGTTTATGTTGAAGCTTGGAGGTCCGTTTTGGGAAGTTCTTCTAGGAAGAAGAGATGCAATAACGGCGAGTCAAGCGGCGGCGAATAGTAGCATTCCACTGCCGACTTCAAGTCTGAGCGAGCTTATCAGTAGTTTCAGCCAACATGGACTCACCCTTAGAGATTTGGTTGCACTCTCCGGTCCGTGCCTTTCATTTCTCTCTTTAAACACAATTTTTTATAAATATGCAAACTATATTCGTTCATAAGTTTGATTCTTGATTGCAAATTTTTATATATCGGTTACTAATAAAAATTACTAAAAAAAAATCCAAAACAGGCTAATTTCCTTCCCTAATCGGCGTTTAAAAGAATATTAATTACGCCATCAGTCATCATATATATATATATATAGTTTAATTATCTTATAACAATACGTATAAGATTTTTTAAAAATAAGTATTAAATTTTTCAAATCCGACAATTTTAATTCAAACAAATTTAAATGCCAAGATTACAAAAAAAATTAGATGGATCTACATATATATACATAAATTTAAAATCACAATATTTCATTAAACTAAAACTATGTAAGTAATAAAATTTAAATAATCTAAGAAATTATTGATACACAACACCGAGAAAGAAATTCAAGTATGTACTAAACTAACAAATAACTAAGTCAAAATCAGATGTCAAAAAAAAAAAAAACTAATTATTAAACAATTTATTTTTTTTTTTCAGGCGCGCACACGATCGGACAAGCCCAATGCAGAAACTTCCGAACAAGGATCTACAACGGAGGAAACATTAACCCCACTTTCGCCACCTTACGCCAGCAAACTTGCCCGATAATCTCAGGCTCCGGCGATGAAAATCTAGCTCCACTTGACTTTCTTACTCCTTTTGTTTTTGACAACAGTTACTTTGTGAACCTCATGAGCCAGAGAGGTCTTCTCCATTCCGACCAAGAGCTCTTCAACGGTGGCTCCACCGATGCCATCGTCCGTGAGTACAGCCTAAATCTATTGAATTTTCGCCGTGATTTCAGGTCGGCGATGGTCAAGATGAGTATGCTGAGCCCATTGACTGGTAGTGATGGTGAAGTCCGGCAGCATTGCGGGAGGATCAACTGATACAAATGATCTACTCCAGATGTTATTTACTCCCTCCAAATAAAGATACATTTCCATAATCCCTCTTAATGTTTTCCCTCTTTTTTTATTTACCTTCTTTGTGTTCGGTGTGTATGTTAATTTTCTTTAATAAAAAGCTAATGACGAGTTATGATTTTCCTTTATGAAGTGTTTCTATTTCGTGCAAAACTCTGCTGGTTATGTCTTTAATTAACTATCAGTAAATGAAAAGAAGAAAGAAGTAATTTTAACAAAGCAAAAGAAGTAGTAATATGCAAGAAATGCAATAAAATAGTGAAATAAGTGCGTGCGTCATAAGTTTTGTTAAAGCTTTTACGAAATACTGTTTCTTTTCGTGGAATCCAAGTCTCTGAAAAATTATTAATAACGAATCATTTCAATAAAAGTCATATCTCTTGTTTGGATAACAGAACAGTATATATGAGAGCAAAATATATGTTTTGTATCATCATGATCAGGTTAGCCTCTGCACATGAGCTTCTGTATCTTTAGCTCTGTGACGGCTCAGTAGACACATTTGGCCTATCAAAAGATGTTTTGAGTTAATTAATCATATCCCATCGTCATACCCTAAAATACCATTTTTGTTAAGTCAGTTAAAATGCGAGATCTTAATTTTTTTTTTTTTTGGATTCTTTAAATGGAATAATGATAAAAGATCTAAATATTCTGCATTATTTTTTAATTCATTCAGCAATCATTCCAAGAGCTTTTTTCCTCAACGCATTCCAAGAGCTCTTGGAGATGGGTTTGTGATGATCTTTGTCCATTTTTCTTCTTGATGGAAGTTGACAACTAGAGTTTAAGTGTCTTGGTACGTGACGTAATAACACACGTGGAAGTGCCGATTCAGTAATAGAGTGTTCATGGCCTTGTGGCATGTCTATCCAGATTCATTTGCGACAAGTTCATCTAGAAAAATGTAAATTCTATTTTAAAACCTGATAAGACCATTAACTAGGAACACATCGTGTAGCAAATCCAACATCTGACAAGTCTACAATCTGTAAAACAAAACCAACTAAAAAGATAACAAACATTGCTAAGGGGGCATGATGAAATTTCACAGAATAGCAAAAGATGTTTCTCTATTTCAGATGTGCAAAACCCTCTTCACAGCCTTTAAGATGATCACATCTTGGAACACAAAAAAGGAATATCAAAGAATTTTCAGTTTTACTTTCCACCTTCATTCACAAACCCTTCTTTACTACCTTCAAAAAGCCAGGACGAAGAAGCTTCGTCGTGGTTGGGTGTTTCGGACCACATGCTACTCTTCTAGTTCTAGTGTTTTGCCTGTGCCTCCGTATCATATATAACTCTTCTTCTATTTAATTCCCTCGCAACCCTCTTTCAACAAAACCCCGCGATAAAAATCATGATCATTATGAGTAAAGCAAAAACAGGAGAATTAATGTTTCTCATGTGTGTAGTAGACGTAGACGTTGTTTATTTTCCTTTTCTTCTTTGATTTTGCTTTGAGTTGCTGATTAATTACGAGTTTGATGGCTCTTTAATTTTAGTGAACTATCATTTGTTAAAAAAGTTACGTCATTCAGTTTTCGAATGTTTTTTTTTTAAGTAAAGAATATTCTTGGAAAATATGTGAACTTGACAGCCCTTTCCTCAACTACTCCTTGCCGTCTTCGGACAGCATATTCGCTTGAGAAGAGAAATACATCGGTGAGAGCCCGCACCATTCCGCCACGATACGTCCGTTCTTCCACATCTTATCATGACCAGCGAAGGAGGAGGGAACATGTATATCAATAAGATGGCACTATCAGAATGATATCAAGATAGCCAGCTGCTATATAATATATGTAAAAGATTTATATTATTTAAGTGTTTTTGGTTGTTTATAAAATTCATTTATATATACCCCCGAGCACAACGTGGTACAGTGCAGTATCATGTATATATTAAAAGCTGGAACGACTGACCTTTCAATTTTTATTTCTCGTTAGATATATGACATTAAGAATTGGAAAATGCATAATCGTAGTGCAATACATCAGTTCACACCACATGGCACGTGGATATATAGTGTCGCGCTTATCACGTCCAAAATATAAAACTGACAAATTAATCACGTTTGGTATCTTATTAATATCCTTATTAATTATTAAGATATTTTGAAAATAATATATATTTGAATGATTAATATAAACAATCAAATATGTAGTTGACAAAAGAAAAACAATCAAATATGTCGTATAAATAATTAATGAAATTATCCAATATGACTTTTGTACCGTAGATTTTTTCTCTAATAATAGAGAAGATGATATATAAAAGATTTCTATATATGACCTAAGTGTTTCTTTTCTCGCAAAAGTTATATATATGCCCCGCGCACAACGTGGTCGAGTATCATGTATTATATTAAAAGCTGGAACGATTAATCAATTAACTTTTATTTCACGAAAATAATGATCTATCATTTTATTATATAGAAACTGGAAGATGCATAATCATAGTGTAATACATCAGGTCACCACACGGATATATAATGTGGCGCTTATCACGGCCAGAATATAAAACTGACAGATTAAACACTATATCTAGTATTTTATCAACCCCATTAAGATCCTGTCTCCTCATCGTTTTCCAAGTCAACTATAGCCATCGGAAGCTGCTCTTAATTTGATGGCTATTTATGTAATATATACGTGATGTTGGAAGAGAAAAATTCATTAGCAAGCCATTGTTAAACCCCAGTGAATAGAGAGAAAAGAAACCGATAATTTATATTTAGACGGCCTTTGCTGCTGTTATCCGGGAATTTTTAACTCTAAAACATTAAGATGAACTATTGTTTACACCGTTAACAAAAAGAGGGTGAAAAGGAGAAACCGACATCAAGTCCTAATCCAAAATTTACGAGCGCTTAACATATGATCCTAATTTAAAAAGCATTAGTAGGAGCGACCGATACACCACACCTAATTTGCATAAGGCTATGATCGACTTCTCCAACCAAATCCCAAGATCATTAGGATGAGCATAAATAGATTGGAAGAATATATATTATCGTAGTAGACATCCACCAAGAATTGAGGGATAGTTTTTAAGCATAAGACGAGTGACGACTGACCAAGTCGTTTATAATTATTTAACATTTATACAAAAAAAACGTTTACAGTTTTCTTTAATATTCATGTATTGTAATTAAATATTCTTTTTTTGCTAACCAATTTTTTTTTTTTTTGAACCAACCGAAGTTCGAACCCGGAATGAGAATGTGGGAATATGTAAATTTAGCCGCTAGACCGAAGAGAATCATCTGTAATTAAATATTCATTGATCGATAAAATAACTTCCTTTATCATCATTTGTTTTTGGACTGACAAATACATCTAGTTGAATAATTTTTTGGCATTTTTTCTGGTTTTAAACACTATCCTTTCACTTTAGAAACACCCTACGTCTCTATATAAAACTCTCGACTCCGTTATGCTTTGTTCTTCAAGCACAACAATCAAACTATAAGTTGTCTTATCATGGCTTCAAATCATCTCATTTTGGTTATCTTCGTTACACTTCTACTGCACAGTAATAACAATACTGTCGTTGAGGCACAACTCCGAGCCGATTTCTACTCAAAATCTTGCCCTTCTCTTTTCACCATAGTCGGAAAAGCCCTTCGGGAGCCCATTGCACTCCATCGTGCACCGAGTATCATTCGTCTGTTCTACCTGGACTGCTTTGTCAACGTAAGTTTGTTTTACCTTTCTCTTTAATTATGTTCCTTGCATGACTTTTTTGGTTCTTTCCTTTTAATCATAACCATAACTCACAACTTTTATATATATATATATATATATATATATATAATAGGGATGCGATGGTTCAATTTTACTAGAAGACACATCAAACTTTACGGGAGAACAAAACGCGGCCCCAAACCGCAATTCTGTGCGCGGGTTTGACATCATTGGACTCATCAAATATGAGGTTGAGAGAGAATGCCCAGGGGTCGTGTCTTGTGCTGATATCTTAGCCATCGCAGCTAGACAATCCGTCCAATGGGTACGCTCCCTAAATCCTCTCTTAGTCAGGTTTTGCAAATTCCCAAGACCAAGAGTACTCTTCTTGAAATTATTATATATATATACGTCTTAATTTGCTCATGTTGAAGTATCTGCGGTCGAGTTGGGAGTTGCTATTAGGAAGAAGAGATGCAAGAACGGCGAGTCAAGCGGCGGCCAACAGTAGCATTCCATTGCCGACTTCGAGTCTGACCGAGCTTATTAGTATTTTTGGCAAACTTGGATTCAGCCCTAGAGAGTTGGTTGCTCTCTCTGGTATGTTTCATTTCTCTCTCTTTGAACCCAACTTTTTATTGTATTATTCCTTCTATTTCATATTAAGTGTCACATTAACTCTATGCACATAGATTAAGAAAATAATTAATTTTACATATTTTCTATATAAAAACATAATTACTTATACACTTAATTATTTTTTTAACTATTAAACTACAGTATAAACTAATAAATTTTGTATTAAAAGTCAAAAACAACACTTATTTGTAACAATTCTCTACAACACTTATTATGAAAGAGACGGAATAATATTCAACTATTATTTATACATAGCTTAAGGTTGATTCTTGATTGCAAATTTTAAATTATGAGTTACTAATAAATAACATTAATAAAATATCGGCAACAGGAGAATTCTTTTCTTTTTTTTCTTTAACAAAGTTGAATTCCTTTCCTTATCTGTATTTTTAATTTGATACTTCTTCAAGTTTTTTCTTTCACCAATTTGTTTTACAGCAAAAAGAGAAAATAGTCGAGAATAATGCGAGACAAAATAAAATTTTTTATTGACTTATTATGTTCAACAAATTATTATTCACGTACGTACCACCAGCTTCATCTTTATTTCCCAAAGTTACGTAATTGTGTAAATTGTTAGTACCGACAAAGTATTTCACTAATATTTTTATTAACAAATAGTTAAAGTTGTTTCATGTTTACAAAATTATTAAACAATCAATTATAATTAACAATACATTATTTTTTTATAACTGAGTATTCCCAACAACTTCTAACTAATAAAATTTAATAAACATAATTATATTTTTGAAGTTTACAATTTATCAGTAATAAAGATATTAAAAGTGTAAAATATGTATTTTTTGAAACCATTTTTTTTAAACATGAATCTTTTTGGAACAAAAAGAATATTAATAATTAAGTCAAACTATCAAACAATTTACTATACATTTTAACTTTTTCACACTTATTAATAAAACACACTCCATTCGTTTCATATTAAGTGTCAAAATAGAGAATTTTGTTCGGTACAAAATAAGTGTCGATTTTCATTTTCAATGGAAAATTTATTAATTTTATTTAATTTATTTTTATATTGGTTGAAATATGGTTAGGAATATAGGTAATTGTATTTTTATATAGAAAATATGTAAAATTAATTGTTTCTTTAATCTGTGTGCAGAAAATTAAAGTTACAATTATAATGGAACAAAGGGAGTATTAAAACTTAATTGTTAATGCATAAAATTTTGTGTGTTTATATTTTCTATATTTCTAAACTAATAAAATTTTAAGAAATACAATTAATGTTTTTGAAATTCACAATTATTCATTATTAATTGGCAAAACTGCATAAGAAATCTAAAAAATACATTAAAATAGAGGGAATATTTGTTTTTTCAGGCGCGCACACGATAGGGGAAACCAGTTGCATAAACGTTCGAACGAGGATCTATAACGATACAAACATTAACCCCAGTTTCGCCGCCGACTTCCGGAAAAGATGCCCGATAACCTCCATCGATTGGAGACGGGTTCCACTCGACTACCTTACACCGGATAGATTTGACACCGGATACTTCAACAACCTCATGAGTTTGACAGGTGTCCTCCATTCCGACCAAGAGCTCTTCAACAACGGCTCCACCGACTCCATTGACCGTGAGTACAGCCACGATGTAACGCTTTTTTACTCCGATTTTACTGCGGCCATGCTGAAGATGAGTCTACTGAGCCCATTGACTGGTAGTGATGGTGAGATCCGGAAGAGTTGCTGGAAGATCAACTGATTCGAATCTACTCCAAGTTGTCATTCCCTCCCCCTAATAAGATATATTTCCCTTTTAGTGTTTTCCGTTTTTCATAACCTCCTTGTGTTCCCTGTCGGAATGTGTATGTATGTTAGCTTTAATACAAAAATCTAATGAATAAAGCTATTATTTTCCTTTACCAAGTTTTAGGTTGGAACATAGTTTTTGACTTCATTGAAACGCTTCCCATCTTTCATACACCAAATTCTTACCATTCTAGTTAAGTCGGTTAAAAATAAGCAGACCTTTTGTTATTTTTGGATTAAATATTCTGATCACGATCGTGTTAAAAATGAGAGGATCATTACAAAGTTAAGGAATCAAACACTAATGACATAAAGTAAACAATATTTTTATATATAATAAAAAACAATTACAAAGTTACAAAGTTAAGGAATCAAACAATAAAGTAAACAATATTTTTATATATAATAAAAAACAATCATCATGATATAATATAAATATTTTTATTACGTAAAATCAATTTGAAAGTACTATTGCTTTCAAAATATTTAGTAATAAATTAAGTTTCGAATTTTTATATTTGAAAGTTTTATAGTATAGTAAACTATATTTCATCATATGAATTCAACTTGAAAACACTCATGTATATATAAATTATATACAAAATATATGTATATAGGGATTAAAAAAAATATTTTATGATGTAAAATATTATTTGGAACATTATAATATAAATTAATTTGTTATACTAGCTAGATAATCAAGGAAATTTATTTTGAGTTATATATTAACAAATTTAATGATTATTTGAGATTAATAAATATTTTATCATATACTATAAACTATTTTAGATAATGATAATGTGACAATCTGTCCCATAGAATTAGGTTCACAATTTTGCAGTCACTGACCCTAACCCCCATATATAAGTTCACTGAATCTCCATATGGATTATTAGTGTGTTTGACTTTTCTCGAATCTAAAACTTCATCATTTGACAACCCTTACACAAGATAAATTATCAGTAGTTTTGTAAAGAAATTGTTGAAAGGTGAGATCTTGTCGAAGAATGTTAAACGCACCAATAATTTATTCGAAAAGAACTTAGAGTTTACATGTGAGGAATTAGGGTCTTGCAAAGCTATGAACCCAGGTCAATGCGACCGATTGTCACATAACTGTGGAATACATTGAAGAAGAAGTAGCACCACAAAGTAGAAGATTTAATCTCTTTGTTGTTTGGCGATTTCTATACAATCTTTGAAAATTGATGTTTTCAGTTTTTACTTTTTATTGTTAAATTAATACATTAATTTCTATACAGAATAATATATATATATATATATATATAAGAATAATATCAATATAATACAATAAAGAAATCAATGTTTTTAGTGCGACTACCAAGATTTCAAGATCACAAAAAAATCAATAGAGTGAATACTCTATTAATAAAGACTTTTTTAAAAGAATCATCTTCTCGAAATGAGTCATGTGTTCCATTATTTTTCTTATTAGTTTATCTAAGCTATTCGTTATGTTTTCATAATTACATGTATGTATTTAGATTTGTTAACGTTCAAATAATAAAAATTTATGTTGTTGAAAAAAGTATGTGAAATGTCATAAAAATGAAACGGTTTGTCCATGTACAAAGAGGTAGATTAATCAAACCGTTTGTTGCCAAAAAAACATTAAAAACAACAAAGAGGCTTACATGTTAGGAAATAGGATCCCCAACACTCATCGACTCCGTTATGTTTCACCACTATCTTTCACTTTAGAAACACCCTACGTCTTTATATAAACATCGACTCCGTTATGCTATGCTATGTTCTTCAAACACAATAATAATCAACTAAAAGGTTTACCAAAAAAAATATAAACTAAAAGTCATCTTACTCAAGCATGCCTTCAAATCAACTTATTACCTTTTTGGTGATCGTCGTTAGTCTTTTACTGCAAGGTAATAACAATGCGGTCGTCGAAGCACAACTCAACCAAGATTTCTACTCATCGACTTGCCCTTCTCTTCTCCCCATTGTCCGAGGGGCAGTTAGAACTAACATTCTACTCGAACCTCGAATGGGTGCATCTATCCTTCGTCTCTTCTACCACGACTGCTTCGTCAACGTAAGTTTTTTTTTCACCTTTCTTCGCTGCATCCCAAGAAACGTCGTATGATTGTTTTTTTTTTTTTATCTGTCCTTCTAATCATATATAGTCATAATAACCTATACTGAATAAAAAGGGATGTGACGGTTCGATTCTACTAGATGACACATCAAGCTTCACGGGAGAGCAAAATGCGGCCTCAAACCGCAATTCTGCTCGTGGGTTTAATGTCATCGACAACATCAAATCAAGGGTTGAGAGAGAATGTCCTGGGATCGTCTCTTGTGCTGATATCTTAGCCATAGCAGCTAGAGACTCCGTTGTACAAGTAAGCTCCCTCCCTAGATCCTCTATTAGTCCGGCCGTTGTAAATATTCGCATAAATATATTTTACGTCTTAATCTTATATTATATTGAAGCTTGGAGGGCCAAGTTGGGATGTTCTTTTAGGAAGAAGAGATGCAAGAACGGCGAGTCAAGCGGCGGCGAATAGTAGCATTCCGGCCCCCACTTCGAGTCTGCGCGAGCTTATTACTAGTTTCCGCAAAGCTGGATTCACCACTAGAGAGATGGTTGCTCTCTCCGGTCCGTTTCATTACTCTCAAGAATACTTCGACACTAAATAAAAATAAAATAATTTAATTCTTTGATTTTGTCGACACTTTTTAATTATACTTCAGTACAAATAATTAAGTCAAACTATTAAACAATTTACTTTCTTTTTTTTTGTTCAGGCGCACACACGATAGGGCAAGCCCAATGCAGAAACTTTCAAACGAGGATCTACAACGAGACAAATATTTCCCCCTTTTTCGCTGCCAGGCTCCGGCTAAAATGTCCACCAACCTCCGGCGACAGAAATCTAGCTTCACTCGACTACCTTACACCATTTGTTTTCGATAACAATTACTTCAGGAACCTCATGAGTCAGAAAGGTCTCCTCCATTCCGACCAAGAGCTCTTCAACGGTGGCTCCACCGACTCCATTGTCCGTGAGTACAGTCAAAATCCTACGCTTTTTCGCTCTGATTTCTCGGCAGCTATGTTCAAGATGAGTTTATTGAACCCTTTGACTGGTAGTGATGGTGATGTCCGGCAGATATGTGGGAGGAGGAGGAGGACCATGTGGTTGGAAAATATTCCAAATGTCACTCCCTCCCTAAATAAGATCCTTTGAAGATCCTTTTAGACGTTTTTGCTCCTTTCCTTGTGTTCTTGTGGGACTTTGTATGTTTGCTTTAATAAAATAAAATCTAATGAAACCAGCTATGGTTGTTCTTTATAAAGTTTTTTTTTATTTAAGTCTTAACGTTTATGATCCTCTTAGACTAAGTATTTTAATGTTTTGTATTAAGTTTTACATATACTTTTATTTAAAATGATTAAATTTAACTATCAGTTGCCCATTAAAAATAGCTGAGTGAAGAGGCTATCTTTCAAATATTTATGTATCTTTATGAAAAAATGATTTTGACTTTTCTGACGCTCTCTTTCATATCTTTTTTTTTTTCTTGATAAATTTTCTTAGGAGTGAGATTTTGAAAGACTAATATAACATGTGTCAACATTTTAAAATGTTTATTACTTTTACTGAAAACCTCAAAAAATATCTCAACACTGCTGATACTTTAATATTATCAAAAGCATTTACGAAACTTTGTTAAATTCAAATGTCGGGAAAAATATCAGTAACAATAAGGACTTATTCTTATATTAAAATTTTTGGAGACTAAGAGAATCTTCAACCTCATTCCATAATTTACTGTAAAATAGAATGAAAAATAGAGTAATGAACAAATAAAAAAATAAACTGGAGTAATTATTTTTATTTTTTTTTGTTCACTACTCTATTTTTCATTCCAGGTTGGAAATGTTCTAAGGCAAACTTTTTGCAAATTTTTCATTCGATTGTGTCCAAATCCGGCCTTGCATACAGTTATAGCATAGTTATTACTAAGTTGATTTTTGGTTTAATTTCTTACTAGTCTTGGACCCGCGTGCCCGCGCGGGATCATCTTCGATAACGAAATATTTTTCACTTTTGACAATGTCATAAATATAATTATTTATGTTCTTTTAATAGATTCATAAGTTATTAACTTTTGAAATTGATGTATTTTGTTAATGTGTTTAGTTTTCATTTATAAATTATGATATTGTGTTCTTGTATTGTATTTTTATTCATTTTATTTGGTAAAGTAAACATTAAAGTATAAATTATTAGAGTTTTAAGTATACTTGTGGATTTTATGAAACACACAAATTTAATGAGATTTAAAATTAAATATAAAATTCAAATTTTATTGATATTAGTTTTTTTTAAAAATACGTTATTTAGACATAAACATTAAAATGTTTGATATACAATCAAAATACTGCAAAAGAGCTGTTTTTACCAGGTTAATAATGTTTGATATACGATTAGTAATTTGGTTTTAGTGTATATTATTAAGATACAAAATCATATTATATAGAAGAAGTAAATGAAACTTTTATAAAAATTACATAATTTATCTGTTTATTTATTTGAAATTTAGTATGTTAACTTTTATGTTACAATGTGAAAATTATATTTTGTTTTGCATTTTGCAAGGCTTGCAATTGTAAAGTTAGTGATGAGAAAGATTATTAAAAATTTTATTAGAGTTTTTTAAAAAAAAATTTAAAATGGTGAAATGTTATATTTCACTATACTAAAATTGTTATGAATACATTTTGAACAAAAAAATTAAGAAATTCCTATACAAAAAATAACGTTATGCATATGTTTGTTTTATATTTTATAGATACATTTAAAAAAAAAACAATTTAGTGGTTCCTTTTATACCATTTTAGCTTATTGTTCGGACCATATATTTCGTTTGTGTTATATATTGTTGTTAGATGTGTGTTGGATAGTAGCTATATTAAAATATTGGTTATGTGTATTAATACGCTCGACATAAATTTATATTAACCTTGCTTTGATATTTATTATATGATTTAAATTTATTTAATAATATATTATGTCAGTATGGGTCAAATTAACAATAATTTACAAATACTTTACAAAAAATGTATACGTGGAAGCTAGAGGCAAACCAGTATATTATTATTTTCAATATTTTCATATCCAACTCGGACCAGCATCAAACCGTCAAACCTGGTTACCAAGTAAGTAATCTAGTTTAGATTTGAAGAAATAACCATTAATTAAAAATTTGATAAAATCTGTTAAATATTTTTAAATCTGGTGATCCAGTTATCGGTTAGACCATTGGATGAACCAATCATTTTTTTTACAAAAGGTTTTCAAATAATTTAAATTATTTTACATAGTAAAAATAAAATAAAAAGTAGAAAAATAAAAGGTAAATATTTTCTATATTTTTTTAGAAAGTATGAAGTTTATCTTATACTTTTATTAGCTAATATATACTTATATATTAAAATTGATCAATGTATTATCTGGGGTTGATCTAATAATCTAGTGATCCAACCGTTTTTCGTTCAGTGTGCGGATTGGGTTTAAAAATATTGGTTAAAAAGTAAAGAAATAAGTGTCGTAACAATCTTATATATTAAAACAG
>CAKOAT010940709.1:37582-113307 GCA_932364175.1 Eruca vesicaria subsp. sativa
ATAATATAGAAAATTTGAAACAATCTATTTGATTAAAACACTTATTATATAATATTATTATGTTTGAAAAACATTTACTATACATATCGTAAATATGTGATTACTATAATATATACCAATTTACAAGTGAAAACAAAATGTTTATATAACTATAAACGAAAACAAACACCCGCGCGGTTGCGCGGGTCAAAATCTAGTTTTAAGTTAATTTTGTACTTTCTTTTAGTATATGGTCGTGTCACATTATATCAACCATATACCTCCATGACTTGTGTCACATTATATCAGACTGTGGTTATGTTATGTAAACCATGATTTGGACATGTGTAAAGTATATCAAGGAGAAAATACACTAATATGTTGGATGTAGGTTGATTCAGCTATAATTCTGAAAAACAAAAAATCTTAGGTTGAGAAGAAGAGCGTGCACAAAAAAAGAAGGTTGAGAAGAAGAGTATATGGTAAAGTTTGTGGTTAAAAGGAAGAAGACAAATCTATAACGTATGGTTGGTTGTCTTCCATAATTAATAATCGATTACTTTTTATTGGCAGCTAGAATATTTACACAATCGATTACTTAATAATGCTCCACATTTTTGGTTCGAACGATGAGTAATATTAAATGAAACGACCGTGTATAAACTTGATGGCATAGTGTTGTAATTTTTGTGGAAAACTAAGGAATATTTTCTATTTGTACTTTATTTTTAATAGATTAGATGAATGTTATATTACGGACTAACAAACAATTGCTATACATAATACTCAGATTTTAGCTTGAAAGTATCTTGCATTCATATCTGCTAATTTATGTGACAAGTTTGTCTAGGAATTGCAAATTCTAATTCAAAATCTGATCAGACCATATCTAAGGAACACACTGTGTAGCAAATCGAAAACTGACAGCAACAAAAACGAACTAAAAAGATAACAGATATTGCTAGGGGCATGACGATGAAAATTCCCAGAATTTTCAGTTTTACTTTCCACCTTCATTCACAAACCCTTCTTTGCGACCTTCAAAGCCAGGACGAAGGAGCTTCTTCTCCCTCTTGGCGATCTTCCGCTGCTTTTTCTGTTCAATCCTATCAGCAATATTCCCTGATCTCTTTTGCTGCTTCTCCACTCTAACCTTTTGTTGCCCTTCAACTCTCTCCTTCCACTTCTCCGCGTTCTTCTCTTTGTGATGCTCTGCTTCAGTAGCTTCGGGTCATCATGAACCTTGATACCAGCTGCTGTTTGTAGCTGCTTGCCATGAGTGCTTCTTTGCAATGACTTCACCCTTTTCTGGATCCTTCTTTGCAGCCTCTAACTTCAAAGCCAGTTCAAGCTCTCTTGACTTGGAAAGCCTACGTTTCTTTTTATCTTTTCCGTGTTCCTCATCGTCATCAATCTTGACATAACCAAACGTAAGATCCTTAGAAGCTCATTACTCAACTTCTCCTTCTCAATCTTCTGTTTCAGCAAATCAAGAGTCGTCAAAGAAGACTTCTCAGACCAGGAAACCACATCTTCTCTGTCTCATCAGGTAAGTAGAATCTCGCAGGGATGAGCTCTATCAACTTATCAAAGTAAAATTTTCATTACAGAGGACATGTTTTCTATGTTTTTTTCTCTTTCATTATGACCAGACTCTTTCGTGTACATTGATGAGTTAGTAGTAATCTTGAGAAATAATCGGGCACTAGTTTGTTTGGCTCTCTTTTGTTCATATATCTTCTTGATTTAGAATATCATCACTTGGTGGAACGAGTAACCTATTTGGAATTCTGCATCCGATTTATCTAACTTCCTTGTGTATGAATAGAGGATGAAGTGGACTTAGAGCTTCATCAATTTAATTTCACAAGCAAGATTATTCGCTCGCTCGAACTAAGAGAAGAACTAGCCATCGTTGTTGACCTTTTCTTAGGCGAGCAACTCAGACAAATCACACCATGTTCACGAGGCAATAGATTATTTCTTAAAAGGATCATTCGTTCGGTTTCCTAACAAGCAACTCATCTTCTAACTTAAGCACCATTAATTATAAAATCATTTCATAATTCGAGTCATTAATCACTCAAGAGAGCTCATTTTGGTCAACTTAATTATTATGTATTTCTTCATTTGTTATCATTTTAGATTCCAAATCATTTACTTGTGGAATGACAGCTACGTTTATTCCAAATATCAATCATGATATATATATATATATATATATATATATCCCTAATATATTAGAGGATTTTAATAGAAACATTTAAAATGATAACTTGTAGTTTGTACTAAATAAAAAATGCATTACTGAGTTGTCACATAAATTAAATATTAATTTTGTTTATGTGGGACTTAATAATCAATTAAGAATTTTGTTAATCAAAAATTAAATTGTTAGGGAATGTTATATTATATAGTATGTTCATCATGTACCATTCATTTATCAAATTGAAATGTATTATATATACTTTCTTTAAAAAAATCTACGAAATTATCTAATGTGATTATAATATATATGACAATTAATGATATTAAATTATAATAATTTGCTAATAATATGTACACTTTCTATCATTTTTTAATTATTTATTATTAAATTAAATTACACAATTACATTAATCATATAATCAAAATTTAGTTTTTTTGTATATGTAGTATTTTGAATTTTTTTAAACGAGTATAAATTACTAAAACTGTTAAAAGTCTCACATAAACTAGTGTGATCAAGTTTTATTTTTTTTCTATAATAAGATACAATGATTATAAAATCATATGAATAAATAGTTTTATTTTAATAGAGTTTACATTAATATATATATATCATATCGTTTAATTAAACTATACATCATATGAAAATACATACTTATATTTTGATATTTGCATTGAACATATTGAAAAGTTAATGTTTTAATTTTGAATCTTCATTGTTTTTTTAAATGATTATAAATTATTGAAACCACTAAACATTCCACATTAAAAGAAAAAAATCGTCGGTGTAAATTTTTGTTACACAAATATGCAAATAATCTTAAAATTATATGAGAAGAAATCTCATTTAATAAATATCCATATTAAAAGTATACTATATCTATGTTACTAGCATTTAAATTTAATTATCTATCATATACGATAGATCAGATTGATTATTTTGATTTATTTACCCTAAAATGATTGAACAAGAGCAATCTTTTGATTTATATGCAAATGCCAACTTATTATATAATAGTATTAGTAACTGATTTTAAATTTTTATTCTCTTTAATAATTTTAAATCTTAAACATTTTCTAAATCTCAGGCCAAAATAAAAGAACGAAATGAGAATAAACTCCAAAATCAATATTTATATCGATCAATAACCAAAATGAAAAAACAACACCAAAAAAGAAAATATTGAAGATAGATAGAAATGGAACGTGAACGTAAAATTCTCATAACCATAATTAACTTTGAAATTGCTAAATAATGCTATAAAACTGAGATAACATAGTTTCTTTGCAACCAATAGTACACCTGAGATACTTCGGCCTAAACATTAGGTTATTATGCGATAAGTGATTTTTAACCTTAAATATTTTTAAAAATGAGATCAGCTGATATTACGTTTTTACATCAAACTATATAATCTTTGAGAAGACTATATAGTCTTTGAGCAGCTGATATTACGTTTTGCTATGATATAGTTTTGTGTTTTTGTTTTTAATATAAAAATCAAATATAAAATAATACAATAAATAAATTAGTATTTACTTTATTATATATTAAAAATTTAATAGAACAATTTTTAAAAGAACTGGGCTATACTAATTAATTTCAAAATTAATTACTCAAAAATATATAAATTCTGGCCTATATTAAATATCGAGAAAAATAACAAAATAATTGTATAATAGAATTGGATTAGACTTTTATCGGAATTTATTGTTTAGATTTATATTTTTTAATGTTAGGAAAATATCATATATGTATAAATTTAAGATATTTTTAAAAAAAATTTAGTTAGTGGTCTAACATAGACTCTTTTATGGTAGTTAAAATAATGATTTTATTTTAACAGAATACTAGATTTTGACCCTCACATTCGTACGGATATTTATTATCTTAGAATGTATAATTTGGATGTTATTAAAAATATCTTAAAAATATAATTTCCATTTTAGCTTTATATGTTGTGTAACACTCTTTTTAAAAAATAATATAGACAAATTATTTTAGTGAATCGTATACATAGTAGCACATATTATATTATTTTAGTAAAATATATTGATATATAATATTTTTTTGATGTTATGATATTATGTTTTTAGGTAATTAAATTAAGATTTCAAAATATAAGATTACTTTATTTTTTGCAGCATTATTTTGTTTTTCGTGTAACATTTCAAGAAATTATTCTTTACTCTCTATGATTCTATCTTTTGCAAAATTTGAAATAATATCATTTAAAGCTTAAATATTTAAGTTTTAGGTAATTAAATTAAGATTTCAAAATATAAGATTACTTTAATTTTTGCAGCATTAGTTTGTTTTTCATATTACATACAATAAATTATTCTTTATTCTCTATGATTCTATCTTTTGAAAAGAATTGAAATATTATCATTTAAAGCTTCAGTATTTATTTTCAAAATTTTTTATTTTGTCAAAAACAATTTTGAAAATTACACAACTATTTTTAGTTGGAAGATTATATGATTTTTGAATTTTTTTTACTACATAAATACATTATGTTATTAAAATAATTTAAATTTTTGGTAAGATTTTTTATAAATTTCTCAACAGTTTTTTTATAATTATATAAATATTAAATTTACAATGAAAATTTGATTTGTCATTAATATTTTAAATTAATTATTAAAATTTCATATTGTACAATAGCGTATTATTAAATAGTATATGAACTATAAAGGTTAGATATAAACTATTGTATTTTTGTTTATTTTTAAACAAAATACTGTTGAGAGTTTCAAATAAATAAAAAGAAAATATGTAGTTGTAGATATAAAAGTTTAAGATATGTTAATTTTATACAGTTTAAGAATATAACAGATTTTAACAAGGAGTGATAATTTATTTAGGTGAAAATATTTTAAAATGAAAACAGGTCAATTTATATATTTAATATTTATATATTTTTATATATTTAATTTATATTCTGTTTTATATTAATATACAAGTTCCATATGAATTAATTATGACAGAATTTTCATTTTCTTGTTTTATAATAAATTTTATTTATTTAGGTGAAAATATTTTAAAATGAAATTTAATCAATTTATATATTTCATATTTATATATTTTTATATATTTAATTTATATTCTGTTTTATATTAATATACAAGTTTCATATAGCGCTTCTATTTTAATATAACTAGAAATTTAATAAAAATAGGATAAACTTTTTCTATTTTTGTTTTATAATAAATATTTAATAAACGTTAATTTATAATTACAAAATTAATTGATGTGTGATTTTACAAAAAAAAAATATTTAAAAGATTATTAAGTTTTTGTTGGATTCTTTCTCAACAGAATTTGTTATAATTAAAATATAAAATTCAAATTGGTAGTTGGTTTTTTTTTTCTAATAACATCTGTAGTTGGTTTATTATTAATGTAAATAATCAAATATATCATATTAACTAATTTTTGAGATAGTTCTATTATGACTTGTTAACAGTGGATAAAAGTAAGATTATGTTTTAATAGATTAGATAGATTTTCACGTTAATAGTGATCTATTATTTTACATGTATATACAAAAGAAATTAAAACTGTAAGATGCATAATCATATGTACACAGTACACATCATGTAACCACATGGTCAGAGATATATGTATATATACATATAATCACGCTTATCACGGCCAAAATTTAAAACTGACAAATTAAACACACCTATCTATTTTATTGACCCAATTAATATCTTATTTTCTGATCGTTTTCTAGGTCAACTAAAGCCACCGGAAGCTTCTGCTTTGTTTGATGGATAGATACATATTTTTAACTAGTAAATCTATAATTAATAACAAGTGTAGATTAATTATTCTTAGAGATGGCAAACTGGTTATCCGTCTCGTCATATCCTATACCGCGTCAAATTCATTTTCAAAATGGATTAGGTCCGCACGGACCACGGTCTTTGGAATAACTGTCCAAACTTCACCAAAAATATAAGTTTTTATGGATTGGTCCGTACAATATAAGACTACATACGAATATATGGTTTTTGAAGATGACATAAAGACCAAAACTACCATCATAATTCGATTTTTTTATCGTCGAAAGTCCTACGGTTTTGTCAGTAGAGAAAGAACTGAATCGCTTTTTCATTCTGTCTCTCATTTTCTTTTTTCATGTGGAAAATAAAGTGAATAAATGATATTTGCGGGTCTTTCTTCTCCTGTATGAC
The DNA here is from genome assembly GCA_932364175.1 of Eruca vesicaria subsp. sativa. Lineage (NCBI taxonomy): Eukaryota > Viridiplantae > Streptophyta > Magnoliopsida > Brassicales > Brassicaceae > Eruca > Eruca vesicaria. Next base: position 43,973 of record CAKOAT010940709.1, read on the forward strand.
CCATTTCTGCACGATCATGTTGAAGGTTTGTTCCATAAAAATCCCATCCCACAAGAACATGTTCCGCGAATCCCACAGTTTTTCTGGACCTACAATATCAATATCCAATATCGCCCCACTACAAGTCTTTGCAAGTCACATCCGTGGTCTAAATCCAACATTGCCTTCATAGGCTCGCTATTTTGATACTAATTAATACCGAATAATTAAAAAAATATATAGTTTTAGCATGTCAAATATATATATACATTTTCTCCTTTTTAAAAAATATTGATTGATCAAATGTTTAAAACCTTACCATTACTAATATATTATATTTATGTTATCATTCGTAAATATCTCTTATAGAAAAAGATTTGCAATATTAAAATGAAATATTTGAAATTAATTTAAGGTGAAAAGAAAATTGTCGTTTCATTGTTTGAGATCATTATTTTATTTTCAATATTAGCAAACCTATTCTATTAAAATAAAAGTTACAATTTCATTTCATGTGTAATTTTTAAGTTGACCAACATTAAATTGTCTTACTAAATATATTATAATAAGACTAATAATATATAGAATCTTTGAACTACTTTAATCATAATATCTTTTGATATATTTTTATTGAGAATATAATTATAAATATATATATATATATATATATATATCAAAAAATTCATAAAATATGTTTATAAAATTTTTAACAAGATCTTAATTTTCAAAAATTATTGGTAAATATTTTCAATAATTTCATGATTAGTTTTGGAATATTATTATACATTTATATATTCAGTTATCGTTTAAAAAAAAAAAAAAATATTCTATCCTATTTTCTATCTATTATATAATCACAATCAATCATATTAAAAGAAAATTATTATGTTTATCTAAATATTTTAACAATATCTTAATTTTCAAAAAGTGTATGTAAATATTTTCACTTATTTCGTAATTAGAAATGAACTATTATTATGCATTAATATATATATATATATATATATATATATATATATATATACAGTTGTTGTTTATAAAATTATATTAATTTGATAGATTTATAAAGTTTATTTTAATAAATAGAAAATATCCATTCTATTAAAAAAGAAGTTACAACTTCATTTCATATGTGGTTTTTAATTTTGATTATCCTTAAAAAAAATTATTAAATGTATTTTAATAAGACTAATAATATATAAAATCTTTGAACTACTCTAATCGTAATATTTTAAAAATCTTTTTATTTAGAATATAATTATAAATATATCTATATATATTTCCAAAAATCTGTTTAAAAAGTTTTTAATAAGATCTTAGTTTTCAAAAATCGTATGTAAATATTTTCAATAATTCTGTATTTATTTTTGAAATATTATTATACATTAATATTCAGTTAGCCTTTATAAAAGGAAAAATATATATTCTATCCTATTTTTATCTATTATATAATCACAATCATATCAAAATAAAATAAAATTATTATATTTTTGACTAAATAAAAAATATTATATTTAACTAGATATTATAAAATTATATTAATTTGATAGATTTACAAAATTTTATTTTCATAAATAGAAAATATCTATATTAAAAATATATAATATGATGATACACTACAATACATATACAAAATTAACATATCTTAGACTTTTGTATATACAATAATATATTATGTAAAATGAATAAACGTAAAAATATTACTAGAAGAAAATCCAGTTTTTAAGGGCGGGTAAAAATTTAACATATATTAAATATAAAATAATTTTCAAATATGTTTTTTCAGGCACATATTAATTTGTTTAATTACTAAATGAAAATACAATAAGATAAATATATAATAAGAAGTAACAAATACATGTGATGATTTTAAACAATTGATTATTTACGAAATGTAAATTATAAATTATTGTATTTGAAATAGTTATATAAATATTTAAATATATGATTAAAATTAAAAATGTATACCACTAATAATCTAATGTAAATATATATGTATATAAAATTGAAATAACATCTGCATGGTTGTGCATATTAGAATCTAGTTAGTTGTTATCATAGAATATCCATAATCATTTTTCTATCCACGGTATTATCATATATTTATTAGCATTATAACGTATCAGACTTGAATTATTTGATTAGCAAAAATTAGGAACTAAAATGAGTCGATCAGCAAAAATTGAAGATTAGAAGATTTAATCAATAAAAATTAAAACCATAATTGTTTTTTCTGATAAACAAATTTAAAGTTTTTTTTGCCAAATATATGTAGTTGAATATTTTTTTGTTGGCAATTTTCCACTTTTTTTTTTGGTAAGCTAAAAGGATTAAACCCGGATCTATTAAAGACACAGACCTAACCCCCGGGTGGAAGTACAGCCCATGGATAGACCCTCTCCTGAACATTCAAATGGATCGAAATCAATAATCCATATCCGTGTGGTCAGTGAAATTTGAACCCGAGTTCGCCTTATTGGGTTTATTCCCTCAAGCGCCACTGGTTCAGCAATTTTCCACTTTCAACAATATCTTAATTCACTTAGAACACCCTGCATCTCTATATAAACCTCGACTTTGTTGTGCTTTGTTCTTCAAACACACCAATAAACTATAAGTCGTCTATTGGAGTCCTTGTTTACTCAAACATGGCTTCAGATAAACTTATTGCCTTTTTGGTTATCGTAGTTGCACTTTTACTACAAGGTAATAACAAAACCGTCGTTGAAGCACAACTCAGAACCGATTTCTACTCAAAAACCTGCCCTGATCTTCACGCCATTGTCCGAGCCCGCCTTGGAAACGCCATTGCAGCTGAGCCTCGAATGGCTGCATCTGTCCTTCGACTGTTCTACCTCGACTGCTTCGTCAACGTAAGTTAGTTCTACCTTTCTCTTTACATCCCTTGCATGATTTTTTTCTGTTCTTTCCGTCTAACCATAATCATAACTTAGGGATGCGATGCTTCGATTCTACTAAAAGACACACCAAGAAATGCGGGGGAACAAAACGCGGCCCCAAACCGCAATTCTGTGCGCGGGTTTGAAGTCATCGATGATATCAGAATGTGGACAAATCACAAATGTCTTGGGGTCGTGTCTTGTGCTGATATCTTAGCCATCGCAGCTAGAGACGCCGTCGTAGCCGTAAGCTCTATATATCCTCTCTTATTTCGTTTTTTTTTTTTTCAAGGATCAGTCAGGTCTAAAAAAAAATATTCTTCTAATAAATATTTAAAAAAAAAAAATATAAATACGTTTTAATTTGTTCATCCTCAAGACTGGAGGGCCGAGTTGGGATGTTCCTTTAGGAAGAAGAGATACAATAACGGTGAGTCAAGAGGCTGCGAATAGTGGCATTCCAGCACCAAATTCGAGTCTGAGCGAGCTTGTTACTAGTTTCGGCAAACTTGGATTCACCCCTAGAGAGATGGTTGCTCTCTCCGGTCCGTTTCATTTCTCTCTTTAAACCAACTTATGCAACTATTATGTTCATAACACTTATGGTTGATTCTTGATTGCAAAATTTTAAAATATTGGCTACTATTAAGTAACAATTACATAAAAAAGGAGAGAAAACAATCGATAATACTTGGACACATATCTATACTATTATTTGCGAAGTGATTTTTCGCAACGTAGCTCCCACATTAAAAGTTAGAGTGGTTAATATCGATATTATCCTTAATGAATAAATATATAAATCAGCCAATAATAAAAACGAATTTAATATTTATTTGATTAGATAAATGATTTAAATTAATAATAATGATAAGAATTATCCATAATATAAATATATATTTAAAAATAAAAAGATAATTCTTATATATATTGTGTTGTTATCCGAAAAATATATTTAATAAAAAAATTTCAAAAACATAAAACACATAAATAAATATTAATTAAGTAAAAAAATTAATTGTATATAATTGAAAATAAAAAATTTTAAAAAATTATAATACGTAATTATTTTCAAATTAAAAGAATATAATAATATAATATAATGATATATATATTTGTGAAGTTATCTTCGCCTCTGGGCTCACATGTTAAATTAAATTTATTTTTATATTTTTATATATAAGTAATCCTTAAACATGAATTTATGATAATAAAATAAAAAATCATTCAAAAACAAAAAAAAAAAACGTGTTTGGCAAAAATAAATTTTAATTGTATTATTATCTAAACTAATATTATTCTTTTTGTAAGATCAATTTTTGAATGTATATTTATCGATTCAATTTTTCAAATTAAAAGATAGATTTCTATATTTTTATTAATTAAGAAGAAAGGAAATAGACTTTAGATTTTTTAAAGTTTAAAAGGAAGAAGTATATTTTTAAAATTTGTGAATAAATTTATCATGTAAAAAAAATTAATGTAAACTTTTTGGATGCAAAGATCATTTATTTTGATGATTTTTAAATAGATTTAAAGATAATTAAGCCCGCATATGCGGGAAAAACACATAGTTTATTCTTATCGAAAAAGCAATACGGTGATACATAATTAACAAAATCGTTTTTTTTTTTTCACTGAAATATTTCATTAACTTAAAAGTAGAGAATGAGCCCAAATGGACCTAAACCAAAGTTCAATAGAAAGATAGATGGGCTTAATTAACAAAATAGTTAATTCGATTTATTAATACAAATAATTAATACTCCCTCAGTTTCATATGAAGTGTCGTTACAGAGAATTTTTAACGTTACAAAATAAGTGTCGTTTTCAGTTTTCAATGCAAAATTTATTAATTTTATTATGTAACTTGTTTTTCTATTGGTTAAAATATGGTTAGATGTATACGTAACTGTATTTTTATATAGGAAATATGTAAAATTAATTGTTTCTTTAATCTGTGTGCATAGTTGTAGAGTGACACTTATAATGAAACAAAGGGATTATTACTTTATTTTAACACCCCGGAAAAAAGAAAAAGTCTAAAGTATTGAACAAATTGGATTTTTATTTTTCTACAGGCGCGCACACGATCGGGTTTGCCCAGTGCAAACATTTCCGAGAGAGGATCCACTACTGGAGAGACATTGACTGGCTTCATTTCGCCACCACACGCAAGCAAACTTGCCCGGAAACTCCAGGGCCCAGCGACGGAAATCTAGTTGAACTAGACTCCCGTACACCGTTTAAATTCGACAACGGTTACTTCTGGAGCCTCTTCGGTAAGAGAGGTCTCCTCCATTCCGACCAACAGCTCTACAATGGCGGCATAGGCTTCCCAAACTCCATCGTCTGGGAGTACATGGCAAATGAGAAGACTTTTCGCTCTGATTTCGCGGCAGCCATGCTCAAGATGAGTCAAATCAGCCCATTAACTGGTCATGTTGGTGAGATCCGGCATAATTGCTCGGAGATCAACGAATGGTTCTCAAAATGAACGTTCAAATCTACTCAAGCTGTCAACTCACTCCCCTCAAATAAAAGATCGAAATCTTTCGAATCCCTTTTAATGTTCTCGTTTTTTCTTTCTTTCCCTTCCTTGTGTTCTTGTCGGCATTTGTGATTGTTTTGCTTTAATAAAATCTCTACCTTAATTCCTTGTGTTCCTGTTGGCATTGTGAATGTTTGTTTACCTTAATAAAATCTTCCCTTCCTTGTGTTCTTGCCTCCATTTGTGAATTTTTGCTTTAATAAATTATATATTTCCCCTTCCTTGTGTTCTTGTCTCCTCTCCATTAAGAATGTTTGCTTTAATAAAATCTTCTTATGATTTTCCATCGAGCTTTAGCTCCCAACTTCACGAACTGACAGTGCAAATGATTGGAGGTATAAAAATGATTGTTTGCTTTAATAAAATCTTTCCCTTCCTTCAGTTTCCATCTCTTTAGTTTTAGGGCTTGTTTGTGCCTAGTCTAGAACTCTGTTAGTCGCTCTTTTGTAACTTTCCAATCCTCTTTTCCGGGGTTGATTAAATACATGTGGATTGAGGTTACAGGCAGCAGGTTTGTTCTCGGAAAAACGCCAGCCAGTTCATTGTCTATTGGGGACCCATCAGATCTTAACAATGCTAGCGTTCTAACTGTTAAAAGGTATTGTTCTCAGAAGTCATAACCCAATGTGCATGGTTTTATACTATAATATGAGTCTGAGACTGATCTTTGAAATTATCTTCTTGCATTCTTATCTACTACTCCCTCCTCCGTTCTCTTTTACAGACGTTTTGAATCTTGGCACATGAATTAAGAAAGCTAACATAATACCTATTGTAACCCTTTAGTTAATGTTAAGTTAAATCTTTTCTGCTAGATTTGTTTGATTAAGATAAGGGTAGAAATAGTCATAATGTGTCAATTTCTAGGGCTGGGCGCAAGGCGATTATTTGCTATTTTACGTGTATTTGATACTTGACTTCTTTACACGAGTAATAAAATTTTCGACTTGTATTTGACTTGTTAAAAATGAGTACTTGATCAAAAATCAGTTACTTGCAAGTTATTTGCCTCGCTTTATTACTTGCTACTTACGAGTACTTGTGAATTATTTACGTGTATTTCTGAGTATTTAAAAATTATTACTAAATAATCATATACCAAAAAAAGACATGAAGATTTACTTATTTACTTTACTAAAAAGAACATACAATTACGTTTAAAAAGGATTTATGCATATAATAAAGAACCGAGTTTAAACCAAGTAACGAGTTTAATATCTTATTTAGTAATGAGTTGTCATGTTTATTAAATTAATATTGGTATGAAACTAATATCAAATCAAGACAAGTATTATTTTACAAGTAACAAATATTATTACCAAGTAACGAATATTTTGTAGAACGAGTAACGAGTATTTATAAAACGAGTAATGAACAATAAGTAACGAGGCAAGTATTGAAAAATAAAATGATACTTCATACTTACCTTGCTTTTACAAGTACTTGAATTTTCAAGGCGAATACGGGTCAAGTAACGGTTATAAGACGAGTATCGAGGAGTAATGATGCCCATCACTATCAATTTCTACATTGAATTTTGCAAACGACAAATATTTTGACACAAGAAAACTGTAGAACGTCAAATAAAGAAGAACAGAGGGAGTAATAATTGGTGTCTAGGAACTGCAAATTATATTTCAAAAACCTGGTAAGACCATAACTAGGAATGCATTGTGTAGCAAGTCGAAAGTTTTGACACAGCAAATGACATGACAATGAATTTTCCCAAAATAGCATCAGATGTGCAAACAGTTTTACTTTCCACCTTCATTCACAAACCCTTCTTTGCGACCTTCAAAGCCAGGACGAAGAAGCTTCTTCTCCCTCTTGGCGATCTTCCGCTGCTTGTTCTGCTCAATCCTATCAGCAATGTTCCCTGATCTCTTCTGCTGCTTCTCCACTCTAACCTTTTGCTGTCCTTCAACTCTCTCCTTCCACTTCTCCGCGTTCTTCTCGTGCCTCTTCTTCTCTTTGTGGATGCTCTGCTTCAGCAGCTTCGGGTCATCATGAACCTTGATACCAGCTGCTCTGCTTGTAGCTGCTTGCCACGAGTGCTTCTTTGCAATCACTTCTCCCTTTTCTGGATCCTTCTTTGCAGCCTCTAACTTCAAAGCTCTTTCAAGCTCTCTTGACTTGGAAAGCCTACGTTTCTTCTTGTCCTTTCCGTGCTCCTCATCGTCATCAATCTTGACATAACCAAACGTAAGATCCTTAGCAGCCTCTTCCACATCCAGCTTACCCTTTCCTTTCTCTGCTGCCTTAATCTCCTCCGCAGTCTTATCCTCGGAACCTGAATCCCTCTTTCTCTTCTTAGGTACAATCTTCTTCCTTCTTTCGTGGATTCTTGGTTTATCTGCACGACCACCTTTAAGCTCATCGATTTTACGGTGGAGACGCTGCCTCAACTCCTCGTACGTAACAGAATCATCTCTCTGGAAACCAGTAGTCTTACGCTTCTTGATGTGACCAGTCTCCTCCTCCTCATCCTCCTCACTATCATCATCATCAGCAATCTCATTACTCAACTTCTCCTTCTCAATCTTCTGCTTGAGCAAATCAAGAGTCGTCAAAGAAGACTTCTCAGGGTCCAACCTATCCCTCCTCGCCTTCTTCAAGTTTTCAGTAGTTTTCCTCTTGGCTTTAGCTTTCTGAGCCTTGCTAAGACCAGGAAACCACTTCTTCTCAGTCTCATCAGGTAAGTAGAATCTAGCAGGGATGAGCTCTATCAACTTATCGAAAAACTCAGCATGCTGATGAGCCACACAACTAATAGTATCCGATTCAGAATCAACTTTCTCCTTCTTCTTTATCATCTTTAACAATTACCAAAACCAATCACAATCAGTAAAAAAAAAAAAAAACAATAATGCAATCATATATTAAACCAAGTACAAGGCTCATATACGAGTTAGTTACTAGGAGTAGTCAAAACTCACATCAATACCACGACGAGTTTTAGCCATTGATCTCTAACCTCTGCAAGCAAATAAAACAGAAAGTTATTAATTAATCATTCTGAAAGAATCTAAACATCATCAAACATAGCTATAAAGCCTATAATATATCACCAGCATCAAAAGAATCTTAAAATCCGAATTGATGGAAGAAAATACAAGTTCTGAACGATTCTATTAAACAACAAGAACTAACCTAAATGGAAAGGATTCGTCTCTAGGGAAGAAAACAAAGAGCGGAGAAGAGAAAACTCACCGGTGACGACGATGGCGAAGTAACGGCGATTGAGAGGAAGAAGAGGCTCCGTGTTAAAAGTTTTAGGGTTCGTTCGAATGGTTTTGTTATTTTCTAAATTTCAATAAGGGTATTTATGTAAATGGTTATCGTTCAGCGTTTTAACTACGGTTCGGTTTAAAAGGATTGAAATAAAGTAAACCGGAATCGAAGCGAACCGGGAAGTTGTGCACACGGATATGTTGTGAGAAGGAAGGAAACTAACTACTTATACGTCTCCACGTGGATTGTTCCTCTTCACTCCCCTATTCTATAACGAAAACGGTGTCGTCTTATTAGTCCACTGCTTGATCGGAGTTTCTAGCCTTCTCTGCTTTCTCAGTCTCCGGCTAGCGATGGCGGTCTCAGCTTTCCGTGGCGTGCGTTTACCACTTATTCACCAATCTCAGGTCTATTTTCTCTCCTCAGTTAATTTTTTTTTTACGGCTTAGCTACCAAAATTTGCAAAACTCATTACTCTATGCTGAATCTCGGTTTCTTCATTTTTGCAGCTTCCCGTTGCGATAGGAAGTTCTAAGAAGGTGATCGGAGGAAGAAAGTCTAAGTCTTTTTTCATCTCGGCCCAATATTCGCAAACGCAGGACCTTTTCACTTCGCGTCTTCAAAGTACAGAACTTTTTTCTTTTTTTTTTCTCTTTTTTGTAAACTCAGTCTGAGACTGTATACTGTGTTGATAGATGAACCTGTCTGTTGCTAAATGGGTTTGGTTTATCTTAGTATTTGAGAGGCAACTTTTGCTCACACGGTCCTTTTGATGCAGGCCGGATAGAGAACTTACCCAAGCTGGTTGAGGATATTGTTCAGACATCGATTAACACTGGTCCACGTGGTGCGTTACGCCTTGTCCAAGGCGTTCAGGCATTTGTTGGGGTTGGAGGAGAGTGGCTCAATGATATCTCTAAGGTAACTCTTTTTTTTTAATATGTTTCAAGTAAATGGTTCATAATTTCTTGTTTGTGTGAGTAAATAAGACACCTGACACCACCTGTGAGCTTAAATTGCGTCTTCTGGTGACTCTCTGCAGTATACAAGAGTGTCTGGTGGGTTACCAACTGAAATGCAGCTTGGTCTACTCTCTCCTCTTTATTTGAGGAAACTCTTTGAACGCATGGGAGCTACTTACATCAAGCTCGGCCAGGTAATCCGTGTTGCTTCCTTTGATGGTGTTGTTAATCGCTAGACACATGTGAATTGCATGTTTAAAGCAAGCCTAGTTTTTATATTGTTCTTTGTCAATAAATTCTCCTTTCTATCCCAAGTTAACGCCACTTTTAATATCATTGTAGTTTATAGCATCTGCGCCAACTTTGTTCCCACCAGAATATGTGGAAGAGTTTCAGAACTGCTTTGACAAAGCTCCTCCAGTACCTTTTGAAGAAATTCGTAAAATTTTGCAAGAGGAACTTGGGAGACCTATAGAAAGCGTATACGAATATGTTGACCCTACACCACTTGCATCAGCCTCAATAGCACAAGTATCTTCTTCCGCTTCTGGTTGTTTATCATATTCACTTTATGTTCTCTTTTCGTACTTAAAGGAATCATAATGATTTAGGTCCATGGTGCAAGACTTAGAGGCTCACAAGAAGATGTAGTGATTAAGGTCTTGAAGCCTGGAATAGAGGATTTCTTAGTAGCAGATTTGAACTTTATCTACGTTGTTGCCCGTATATTTGAGTTCCTTAGCCCTGAGTTCAGCCGTACTTCACTGGTATCTCCCCGTCTCCTCTGTCTTAATTTACACTTGCTGCTAAGTTACTCTCTAAACAATATATATCCTATTAATAGGTTGGTATTGTCAAGGACATTCGTGAGTCAATGCTTGAAGAAGTAGATTTCAATAAGGAGGCTCAAAACATTGAGGCATTTAAGAGATACCTTGAATCCATGGGGTTGTCAGGACAAGCCACTGCTCCAAGAGTGTATAAGCACTGCAGCAGCCGTCGGGTACTTACAATGGAGAGGCTATATGGAGTTCCTCTTACTGATCTAGAGTCTATAAGATCACTTGTTTCCAGTCCAGAAAACAGCCTTATTACCGCTCTTAATGTGTGGTAAGATCTTCGAAATTTTACTATCGCAAATAAGATTGGTCTTCATCCTCCTAAACGTAGCGGCTGGTGAATTTTGATCTTCATGTGAATGTAACATGCAGGTTTGGAAGTTTACTTTCTTGTGAGAGTTTCCATGCTGATGTACATGCAGGGAACTTATGGCTGTTGCGCGATGGCAGGATTGGCTTTCTTGATTTTGGTAAATCATTATTCCTCTTTCCATCTGTTAATGCATGAAACGCAGATTTTTGCATGAACACTCTTCCCTGCTTATTGGTATTTTTGGTGTATTTAAGTAAGTTTCCACATTGTTTTTCAGGCATTGTTGGTCGGATATCACCCAAAACATGGGAGGCTATGGAAGTATTTTTAGCTTCCATTGCAACTGAAGAATATGAATCCATGGCCTCAGCTTTGATTCAAATGGGCGCCACAAATAGAGATGTTGATGCCAAAGCTTTTGCAAGAGACTTGGAAAAGATGTTCTCTTCTATCCAGGCAAGCTATTCTACTCTTTAACAGTTTTGGAGTAAAGGGCTAAACTAAAGACTTGCCCTCTGTAGCCAGCTACATCCACTGTAGTGCAAAACAATTTGACAAGTACTACTAATCTTATGGAGATAAGTGAATCTCTTATTGCAGGAACTAGATACAGAGATAGTTGTGGCTACAGCTCGCGGAACAAATTCAGACAGAACTGCTGTTGCTGCTAACGTAGTTATGGACGAGAGACAGATGAATGCTCTTTTCCTCGACCTGGTAAGCACTAATTAGAGATTGTCGTTTAAGAATTCTGATTTTGATATTAAAGTTGTTAGCCTTGATGGATGTAAGTTTAACCAAGTTGTTTTGAGCTTTAAGGACTCCATAGGTGAAAACAAGTTTTATTTCCTTTTCTGTAGGTGCGGGTTAGCGAATCATATGGGCTGAAGTTCCCGAGAGAGTTTGCACTTCTATTGAAGCAGCTTCTGTATTTCGATAGGTACACGAGACTATTAGCCCCCGACATGAACATGCTGCAGGATCAGCGAATCTCTGTTGTGTCCAACAGAAGGATGAATCGATACAAGGACAGCTTCAACTAAGTTCATACTCATATACTCCACTTACAGGTGGTAAAGTTATAGTAGATTGATAAAAAACAGGAACGATGTTGAATCCAATATTGTTACAAACATAATGAATGCTACATGAATATATACAACAGGTATCTTTTTGTATAATTTTGCACAAGTGTCGTGGTTTTCTCTATACCTTAAACAGAGGTGCAGGACAAATCTTTTACCTATAAACATGTGAGACAAAGAATAATAAACCAATGGCAAAACTTTCAATCTGAAAAGTGCATAATTGTCCTTGCGTGATCAGAAGCAGGGATATCTACACAGAAGGAGGACGTTGAGAAGCTTTAAAGACTTGGCTTACAGTAGAATATCCCATTAGCCTATGAAGCGGAGAGCCTCTAGCCACAGGTACCTCCTCTTCCTCCTCCTGAGCAGCAGAGGAGCTCGGCTTTTCGGGTTTGGAAGGAGCTCTGTCTCTGGGAGACTCTGATGTTGAATTGCTACTCCTGTTAGCGTTTATGTCATGTGTTACTGCAGGGACTAAATGAGTTCTGGATTGAAGTGAGAATCTGAGAACAGTGGTGCAAGTCCCGCATTTGAGAAGATGATACTTCCTCTTGAAAATGAGAAAGTCTACAGGAAGCTGTAGGTTTTGTGAGCAACGGTAACAGCTAACGAAAGGGGCCCCACCGGCTGTTGGACGGATATGACGCTTGGCCACAGGTTGTCTCCGACGGGCCTGTAAGTCAGCATGTCTATTACGCGGATGATCCTCCGCATCAGAGACTATCTCATGGCTCCATCTCGGATAATACTCAGGTTGTTCCATTAGTCTCTGTGGACTTGCAGAATATGAACTGTAAGAACTATACATCTGACTTGAATACCAACCAGGATGGTTTCTTGTGTCATTCGTCATCTCTCCTGAAAGCCTACTCCCTTGGCCTCTATCTCTTGCCCTTATGTTGTTGTGATACATATGGTCAACACTCTCGTAGTCCATGCCTCCAGCGTATGGAGGCATTTGAAGCGAGTGTAAACGAGAATAGCTATCAAACACATCTTGTGATGGAGGATATGAAGGGCTGACACGTGTGAATTGATCTCTCGGATATAAAGGCACGTCAGGCCGAAGTTGTTCTGAGACATGTCTCCTCCCTTGTCTTGCAAGACGCCCTCCTGGCCCCTCAAGTTGCTGAGACCTGTATGTGGTTGTCCCACTGGGCCTCTTCTCAGAGAAAGTGGATGAGGAACTACCTCCTTGCTCCTTGAAATTTTGAGGGTATCTCTGCATATCAAATTTGTCTGATCTTATTTTCTGAAAAGCATTCCATTGTTGGTTTTCATCTTGGTCTTCTCTTTCGTCAGACGAAGACTTACTCCCATCATATGCAGACGAAGTCTTGTTTGCAGGAAGATCATCTGTTGACTCCCTGTGGGGGTGAAAAATGTAACCTTCTTGGTTTTGCTCCTCTTCAACCGGAGAAGCATCAGGAGAGATTTCAGCTTCGAGGTTGTGGTAAGCATCACTGGAGGAATTGCTAGCTCTTGCATCAGCCACATGATCAGCATTCAAGCTTCCTGAGCTAGTCCCCGGTCGTGTAGCTTCCTCCACAGATTTCATATCAGACATCAATATGCTGGAGTTGTCTTCTCCTTCATTCTTGTCAGAATCACTAAGTGAACGTTCGTGCAGTTGGATTTCGTTCCTCTCCTCTCTTTCAGATAACTCTAAGCCATCAATCTGCTTCAGAGTGGCCTCCATGGATCCATCCTGATCCTTCTCATCTTCTTGGCCCGAGGAAGGACCTGTGGGTGACGGAAGAACCATGTCCTGCTCTGAGCTGCTGGACACATTGTTGGTTTCAGGCTCGCTTGGTGGCTCACTGGCTTGAGCCCCCTCTGTTTCTCCTGCACTTGGTGCAGTGTTTGGAGGCTCGCTGGCTTGAGCCCCGTCTGTTTCTCCTGCACTTGTTGCAGTGTTTGAATGCTCACTGGCTTGAGCCCTCTCTGTTTCTTCTGCACTTGGTGCAGTGTTTGGAGACTCACTGGCTTGAGCCCTCTCTACTTCTCTTGCACTTGTTGCAGTGTTTGGAGACTCACTGGCTTTAGCCTCGTCTGTTTCTCCTGCACTTGTTACAGTGGTTGGAGCCTCACTGGCTTTAGCCCCGTCTGTTTCTCCTGCACTTGGTGCAGTGTTTGAAGGCTCGCTGGCTTGAGCCCCCTCTGTTTCTCCTGCACTTGCCACGGTGTTTGGAGGCTCACTGGCTTGAGCCCTCTCTGTTTCTCTTGCACTTGGTGCAGTGTTTGAAGCCTCACTGGCTTGAGCCCCCTCTGTTTCTCTTACAATTGGTGTAACGTTTGGAACAATGGTCCTTCTTTTAGCTGAATCAAAGAAGCAACAAACAAGTTCAGTAACTAAGAGAGATCATGAGAAGAAAAGAAACCAAAACTACACAACTAGTTTTAACCTTAGACAAGGCAAAATTATCCAATTCAGGATAACATAATGTTTAGACGAAATCTAAAAACGGTAAAGTTGAAGACTTTGTAAAAAAACAATAACCAAAACTACAGAACTTGGTTGAACTCAAACAAAATTCAGGATAACACTATGTTCAGACAAGATCAAAATGGCAAAGTAAAAGACTTTGTAGAAAAAACAATGACCTTGAAGAATGGCTGAGCAACCACCGCATTGATAAACAGGAACATCTTCATCTTCTTGTAGAATCTTTAAGCACTTGGGACATTTCACCAACCGAACTCTCTGGCTCGACTTGCTAGCCATTGGTTAGTGCCAAAGAAGAAGAACTAAAAAAAGATCGAGACTTTCAAGTATCTACAGAAAATTGAAGCAGAGACCAAAAGAATATGAAGGTCAACTCAGTAGGATTAAGATGAGAAAGAGGTTTAATTTAAAGAATGGTATAAACCGGGTCTGAGAGATGGTTACGGATCCGGGTCAGGATGGGGAGAAAGCAAAGATTACATCATTCAAGGATCCATAAAAAGAAAGTTAGGTTGTAAGATCTTTTATCATAGGAAACGATTGAGGAATCAAGAAACAGAAGTAGAAGCTATATTATAAGTAGAGCGATTGTGAAAGAAGAAAGAGAAGAAGATTCAGATTATATAGAGAGAGGAGGACCTAGAGAGAGAAGAATCTCATGTCGTGGGGACGAAGTAGAAAGAAGATGAGGAACAGTGACAAAAAAAAGCCAAATCTTTGGACAGGTTTTCTCTTTTTTACTAGGATGTTAACATGTTTCTCTCCTTCTTCTGAGAAAAGTCTCTATTTTTCCGTGTTTGTTTTATTTTCTTAATAATACTTTTTGGGTAATTTTATTACATTATTAACGATCTATCTGGATATTATAACAACCATTTTTAAAAAAAAAATATTAAGGTTAATGGTCGGCAGCAGACTCGGTATTTTATCGTTTTGTGCTGTCAAAATTCTACTTTGTAGATAGATAATCGTTTTGGCTTTGTGATTCCAAAGAAGAAGTCAAAACCTTTGGTTTTGGAGTCGTCTTATATTTTGTATATAGACGAAAGAGGTGACTTTCGTATTTGTTTTCTCTGCTTAGTCCAATGACTATGTGGATACGGTTCTCAGATCAAATCAAATCAAGTTCATTTATCATTCAAGTCTTCACAACTTCATATTTGTATTGAGTCTTCTACAATTGGGGTAATTGGGACCACTACATTTCTCTTGTAAATGTTTATTTATTAAACTTAAGGCATGAAACAATGAAACTACTTTATTTAAGTAGTCATATTAATGTATCAATTGTATCTACATATTACTTGAGCGTCACTTCTCATTTCTAAAAATAATGTTTGATTTATTTGTTAGTTATCAAGACTATTTGTCTTTGATATATTTATCTCTTCAAAAAATAAGCGTAGTTTCTACCAAATAAGTCCAAAGAAAGAAAACATAAAATTACCGTTTACATGTGACAACACAAAGCAATTTATATTAGGCTCGTTCTTTGCGTACAAAACCTTAATTAAGAAACCAATAAAAGTGTTTGTCCAGAAAGAGAACAAAAGAAAGTGAAATATAAAGGGGGCATATATTAACCTTTTCTTTTGAGGTATCTTTAAATGATTATCTGTTGTTTCTAACTAATAAAGTTCATCGCCAGCAGTCTTGCTAAGTCATTTCACACATGCAACCACATTTACAACCTAATACCCATAATAATAAACTAACATATATGTTTGTAAATCTTATACAATTATATACTGTTTTAAATTTATCTGCATGGGGATGCATTACGCACTCAAGCATGTGTTTACACAATACACAAGGAGAAAAGAAAGACGCAATGAACACTCTCGAAATTGAAGTCTGTAAATTTTCATTTCTATTGTCTTTAATTAGAAACAAAGTCTTGCAGATCATGACCAATCTTGATATGGTCAGATCCTATTATACTATTTTAAATAAATAAAATAATAAATGGTTTGACTAAGCACACTTTTATCACGAAATAGAATTGGAATAAGCATTATAAAAAACCAGACTCGTTCAAACTCTGTTTTGTTATATTTTATTTTTGTTCCATTTTAGTCTTAATAGTAATAAGTTTCATATTTATTTGATGTAGTGTTCATTCAATTTTTTTTTTGACAAAACATATTACTATAAATCAGTAATAAATGTCAATAACAATTCAGTTATAAGATTCAAAAGAACTTTTATCAGCATTTCACATTAACTCCAACTCTTATATTAAGAGAGTCAACCAAGTTGAGATATTGGAGGATTCGGTTTGTCTTTGGCCTTTTGACTTTTTCTTCCCTAGGCTTTTAAGTTATAACTACATAGGCTTTACGTCACCATGACATCATCTTAAAAAAACTCTATACAGAGAAACTTGTAGATACTCTATGCTCATACTACATAATTAAATTTCATATAAATAGCAATTCATACTAAAGATTCTGAATAATGTCTGAGACGGAAGAGAAACACACAAACATGATGGGACAAAGGAAGACATAATACTGATGTAAAACGAATAAACAAAGGAGGGAGAGAGCATTCATCTAAAAATTCACACGACCATGATTGCATGTAATAGCTTTTTTCATTTGCTCGAAAGAACCCGCAAGAGTTGTCTGTATCCGGTTTTGTAATGATCCAGAGCGAAACAAAGCTGTTTAATCGCCTCTCGTTTCTCTTCCTCACCTTCTGATATAGCATTTCTCTGTAACTCTCCTTGCTTCTCTAGCTCTTTGACAATCTCCTTCAGTTCTTCCACTGTGTTCTTGGCGTTTCCTGATTCAGACACAAGCTCTGTCTGCCTGTAGACCAGCTGGTTAACTTGCTCCTCCATTTGCTTGATCTGGATATCTCTTGATCTCATCTCTGCTTTTAGAGTGTTTACTTCAGCGCAAACTCCATCTTTCTCTGCCATTAACATGTCATACCTCAGCTTATGCTTGTCGAAGTCCTTGTTCAATACTTCAATGTGGTCACCTCGTGAGGCTAACTCTGTCTTCAATGCATTGGTCTCAGCTTCCAGGTTAACCTCTCTATTCTTCATCTCCATTTTCTCTGCATCAGAATGCTTAATCTGATCTTCCAAGAAAGTCTGCTTCTCTAACAAACCGGAAACATCAATCTCCAGCTTTGTTTTCTCAGTAGAGAGCTTTGAGATATCAGCATCAGATACAGCTAAACGCTCTTTACTCAGATGAAGCTCATCCACTACATTCCCTACATTGAAACGTAAATCTGAGAGCTGAGATTCCAAATCAACCACCTCTTCTTGCAGCTCCAGGGCTCGCCTATTCTCACTCTCAATGTATGTGTCCTTTGTCTCTATCTCTCTCCTTGCAACTTCAAGCTCAGCACGTAGATTCTCAGCAGAATCTCTCTTCTCACCCTTGAGTTTTTCAATCTCTTGTTCAGATTCTTGGAGCTTTAGGCTTTTAGTCCTGAGCTCTTCCTCGTATTGAGAAAGCTTATTCATCAATTCACTGTAGCTCATTGGCTTCTCAGTTAACTCATGACCATCCATTGTCCCTGATGAGACCAGCTGGTGGTTAAGTGATGAGTAAAAGGCCTCTGCTTCCGAGTCTAACTCGGAGTAAGAAGAGTCAGACTCATGATTTGGAGAAACATCTGAACTTCCATTACCAAAGCTGAGAACAACATGTCTTCTGTCAGACTCTGGAGTTACAGGGGAAGATGCACTTTGGTCCAAACCTGAGAGTAAGATTCGTGTTACGAACATAAACAAACATAATCAGTGAGAGACATGAATGAATAAGACAAGATTCACGTACCTGGTGAGGTTTCTTCAAGCGAATTCTCTAACCACTCACGTGAATCATCAGAGATCACTTGTCCAGTTTCTGTGGGAGAATCCATCTACACAGTTAAACAATGGTTAAAACAATGATCAAGCAAACACCAAACGAACTACAACAACACTCAGAGCAAAACAAGAAACCAGCTTTCGTAAAAAACTATCATTTTCCCCAACATAGAAACAAGTGAAGACAAAGAGAACATGCTCCTTTAATCACAAAATTGCAGGAAATTAAAAAACTATCCCTTGATCCTTTCACCTCAAAATTCAAACTTTTTGAAGTTATTTATTACTTTTAAACAGAGATCACTAGTTTCAACATGAAAAATCAAGTCTTTTTTGAACAACTCTGTCTCTGTTCATCATAGAAACAGAGTGAATAACTCAGATCATAAGATCTACCAAACCTCTAAGTCCCAATTCCACAATAACAGAGTAAAACATATGATCTACAAACCTGAAATTGATTAGATTAAGAGGAGAGAACGTTCAGATTGCAGAGGAAATGAAAGGGGATAGAAACAGAGGATGGTTTCTTTATGAAGACGATTCTAGGGTTTTTAGAGTTACGATGCGGAAGAAGGTATAGGGAACAAGGAGGCGTGAAAAAGGAGGGAAGATTTGTCGGGTAGTGAAGAGAAAGTGGCGCTCTTTGGGATTCAAATGTTTGCCATTTTCTCCCTTTTGTCAACTTACAGTCTGTCTTCTCTCTCTCTCTCTCTCTCCCCACCACACATCCCCACATGCAGATGACCTACACTCAAACCAATTATTGAACTCGGTTCGATTCGGTTAAGCTCTCTTAAAGCTATTTGGATTGATCATGAACCGTATGTTGGGCCTCATTCTCTTACATTTGGGCTTTTAAAATTTTGGCCCATATAGTATCGTCTTCATTTATCCATATGCGCTTTTTTTTTCACTCTTTACTGACACTGTAACTCTGTAACTAAAAAAAACGACTGTGGAGTTGTCGGTGATTGTGATGGTGGTGGTTGCTTGGTTGTCTATGAAAATGATTTATTTATTTATTTTTCTCTACCGACGGATATGATTTGTTACAATATTAAATATTTTAAAAATCTGTAGAGTGACGAGCAGAGACAAATAGCAGCTTGCATAATATAGCAAGCCATCTAAAGATTCCTCCTCCTTACTTACATCTATACTCTCTCTTTGAATCGCATTCAAAGAGAGATCTGAATAGTCACACATCATCGCAACGACTCCATTTTCAGATCTCATGGTAAGCTTCACTCTTCTTACTCCGATCTCGTTAGATCTAATCGCAATTCGATAATCCCCTGCAGATTTGAACTATCTCGACGATTCGGTGATCGTATAAGCTAAATTGACGATGGAATCCGATGGAGAAACCGCGGTATGTGCTTGCTTAATCATCATCGTCATAGAAACTGATTAGAGTAGATTTTGTTTAGTTTCTGTATTGGATAGAGATCTGATTTGGAGTTTCTAAATTTGGAAATGTGTGATTCGACTTGTTTTTATCGTAGGGGAAGCCGATGAGTAGCGTCGGTGTGCAGATTTGCCAGATCTGTCATGATAATGTTGGCGAGACTGTTGATGGAGACCGGTTTGTAGCGTGTGATGCTTGTAGATTCCCGGTTTGTAGGCCTTGCTATGAGTTTGAGAGGAAAGATGGGAATCAATCTTGTCCTCAGTGTAAAACCACTTACAAGAGGCACAAGGGTTAGTAGATTCCTTTTTTGATTAAAGCTTTGGATGATTAGATTTGGTACTTAACTAATAGTTTGTTGATTTCTGTGTGTTTAGGTAGTCCTGCTATTCCTGGTGATAAAGACGAGGATGGATTCGGTGATGAAGCTACCGTTGAGTTAAGCTACCCGCAGAAGGAGAAGATTTCGGAGAGGATGCTTGGATGGCATCTTACACGTGGCAAAGGGGAGGAGATGGGGCAGCCTGAGTATGACAAAGAGGTTTCTCACAATCATCTCCCTCGTCTCACTAGTAGACAAGATGTAAGGCATTGCCATTTATTCATTCTTCCTTATGCAGTTGAGTTTTGGTTAATCTGATTTTGTTTGTGGTTTGCTTATTTTTGCAGACTTCAGGAGAGTTTTCTGCTGCCTCACCTGAACGCCTCTCTGTTTCTTCTACCATAGGTGGTGGAAAGCGCCTTCCCTATTCCTCTGATATCAATCAATCACGTAAATATCCTTATTTTACTTATTATCTTGGCTGTTAAGTTACCTAGCTAGGCTTTTCGTTTATGTCAAAGCTCTGACAGTAAACTATGTTGTCATTCATGCTTGTAGCACATAGAAGGATTTCGGATCCTGTTGGGGTAGGGAATGTAGCTTGGAAGGAGAGAGTTGATGGCTGGAAAATGAAGCAGGAGAAGAATAATGGCCCTGTGAGCACCCAGGCTGCTTCTGAAAGAGGTGGAGGAGATATTGATGCAAGTACAGATATCCTCGCAGATGAGGCTTTGCTGTGAGTCATTGTTTCTTTATCTCGTTTGATCTGTCATTGCATAATCTAAGCACCTTTCCTACCAAGCAGTGTCTTGATGCTTATTTTCCATTTTTGTTTTGTTTTGTACAGGAATGACGAAGCGAGACAGCCTCTGTCAAGGAAAGTTTCGATTCCTTCATCAAGGATCAATCCTTACAGAATGGTTATTATGTTGCGTCTTGTCATTCTATGTCTCTTCTTGCACTACCGTGTAACAAATCCAGTGCCAAATGCCTTTACTCTCTGGCTGATCTCAGTGATATGTGAGATCTGGTTTGCCTTTTCCTGGATTTTGGATCAGTTTCCCAAATGGTTTCCTGTCAACCGTGAAACCTACCTCGACAGGCTTGCTTTAAGGTATGTTCTATTTCCCTATTCTTCTGAGGCAATTACTCTAAAGGTTTGACTACCTGTACTATTTCCCATTATAATCTGGTCATGCTCAATTTTGGAACAGATATGATCGTGAAGGTGAGCCGTCACAGTTAGCCGCTGTGGACATTTTCGTGAGTACTGTTGACCCCTTGAAGGAGCCACCCCTTGTCACAGCCAACACGGTGCTCTCTATTTTGGCTGTTGACTACCCGGTTGACAAGGTTTCTTGCTATGTTTCTGATGATGGTGCTGCTATGTTATCATTTGAAGCACTTGCAGAAACATCAGAGTTTGCTCGTAAATGGGTGCCATTCTGCAAGAAATATAGCATTGAGCCACGCGCACCAGAATGGTATTTTGCTGCGAAAATAGATTACTTGAAGGATAAAGTTCAGACATCATTTGTCAAAGATCGTAGAGCTATGAAGGTAAGCTCTTAGTTTTAGATATGTAGTCGTCCTCATTGTTAGTATATGATATATTGACCTTTTATTTTCTTGCAGAGGGAATATGAGGAATTTAAGATCCGAATCAATGCACTTGTTTCCAAGGCCCTAAAATGTCCTGAAGAAGGGTGGGTTATGCAAGATGGCACACCATGGCCTGGAAATAATACAAGGGACCATCCAGGAATGATCCAGGTAAGAGAAATTGGGTTTTAAGAAACGAAATCGACTATGCTCTTTCTCTCTCTGTTTCTGGAAGTTCATTGGTGAAGTAGCAATTGTTGAATGCAGGTTTTCTTAGGGCAAAATGGTGGACTTGATGCAGAAGGCAATGAGCTTCCACGTTTGGTGTATGTTTCTCGAGAAAAGCGACCAGGTTTCCAGCACCACAAAAAGGCTGGTGCTATGAATGCACTTGTACGTTTCTGATCGTGTTTTTTTTTTACTTCTTTGTTCTTTGAACAATATTTGTTAGTCTAATCGGGGTACTTTACAAATGAACAGGTTAGAGTTGCAGCAGTTCTTACCAATGGACCTTTCATCTTGAATCTTGATTGTGATCACTACATCAATAACAGCAAGGCCTTGAGAGAAGCAATGTGCTTCCTGATGGACCCAAACCTAGGAAAGCAAGTTTGTTATGTCCAGTTTCCACAAAGATTCGATGGTATCGATAAGAACGACAGATATGCTAATCGTAATACCGTTTTCTTTGATGTAAGCCACACATCCCTTACCTTATACATACATCTAACTTTACTTCTTCTTTCGAATTGGTTTTAGACATGAACATACATTTTAAACATTCAGTTTCCTGAGTTTTTCTGTTATTCTTCCGTGTAATGTTTTCCAGATTAACTTGAGAGGTTTAGATGGGATTCAAGGACCTGTATATGTGGGAACTGGGTGCGTTTTCAATAGAACTGCATTATATGGTTATGAACCCCCAATAAAAGTAAAACACAAGAAGCCAAGTGTCTTATCTAAGCTCTGTGGTGGATCAAGAAAGAAGAATTCCAAATCTAAGAAAGAGTCGGACAAAAGTAAATCAGGCAGGCATACTGACTCAACTGTTCCTGTATTCAACCTCGATGACATAGAGGAGGGAGTTGAAGGTACACCTGTTTGTATTTCTTCTTTGTCTTCTAGTTAAATCCATAAGTTATTGTTGAGATTTTGACCCAGGGGAGGAGTTATCTTCAGATAATTGCAAAATGCTTACAATTTTAAAATAGTTCTCAGATTAGGTAACCTCATCATATCCTAATTATTTGACATTTGTAAAACTCAGGTGCTGGTTTTGACGATGAAAAGGCGCTCCTGATGTCACAAATGAGCCTTGAGAAGCGATTTGGAATGTCTGCTGTTTTTGTTGCTTCGACCCTAATGGAAAATGGAGGCGTTCCTCCTACAGAAACTCCTGAAAACCTTCTCAAAGAGGCTATCCATGTCATCAGTTGCGGTTACGAGGATAAGTCAGACTGGGGAATGGAGGTATTTTCTCACTTCAACACCTAACATAAAACTGCAATGTTCTGAGATTACCTACTTAAGCACTCACTTTGTTTATCTTATGTAATGTCCTTCTTCAGATTGGATGGATCTATGGTTCTGTGACGGAAGATATTCTGACCGGGTTCAAAATGCATGCCCGTGGATGGAGATCCATTTACTGTATGCCAAAGCTTCCGGCTTTCAAGGGGTCAGCTCCTATCAATCTTTCAGATCGTCTGAACCAAGTGCTGAGGTGGGCTCTAGGTTCAGTTGAGATTCTCTTCAGTCGGCATTGTCCTATATGGTATGGTTACAGCGGAAGGCTTAAATTTCTTGAGAGGTTTGCGTATATAAATACCACCATCTACCCACTCACCTCCGTACCTCTTCTCTTGTATTGTACATTGCCCGCCGTTTGTCTCTTCACCAACCAGTTCATCATTCCTCAGGTTTGACACACCCCTCTCTCTCTTTTGAACAACCTCTAATTATGTTGCAAAACCTTATGAACCATTGTTCCTCATTTGCAGATTAGTAACATTGCAAGTATATGGTTTCTGTCTCTCTTTCTGTCTATTTTCGCCACGGGTATCCTGGAAATGAGGTGGAGTGGCGTAGGCATAGACGAATGGTGGAGAAACGAGCAGTTCTGGGTCATTGGAGGAGTATCCGCTCACTTATTCGCCGTGTTTCAAGGTCTCCTCAAAGTCCTAGCCGGTATCGACACAAACTTCACAGTCACGTCAAAAGCTTCAGACGAAGACGGAGACTTCGCGGAGCTCTACTTGTTCAAATGGACTACACTTCTGATTCCACCGACGACGCTGCTCATTGTAAACCTCGTGGGAGTAGTTGCGGGATTCTCGTATGCCATCAACAGTGGATACCAATCATGGGGACCACTCTTTGGTAAGCTGTTCTTCGCCTTTTGGGTGATTGTTCACTTGTACCCATTCCTCAAGGGTTTGATGGGGAGACAGAACAGGACTCCTACGATTGTTGTGGTCTGGTCTGTTCTCTTGGCTTCCATCTTCTCCTTGTTGTGGGTTAGGATCGATCCCTTCACTAAACGAGTCACTGGCCCGGACATACTCGAATGTGGAATCAACTGTTGAGAAGTGAGCAAGAATCAATCTTCTTTTTGGGTTTTAAAAATACAGAAAATATATAATGTTATTGTTTTATTTGTTAACGGTTTATTTATCTTGTTTGTGTGTATTGTCTCTGTTCTTGTTTCGTATTTGGGCTTCATGTGTAGAATATTTTACTCTAGTTACTTTTGGAAAAGATTATTAAGTCAAAGATGAATATTATTTTTAGTGTGTATAAATTGGTTAATGACTTTAAAATCGTACCAAATCTATGGGTTGAGTTTTTGACCATATGGTCAAAGTATTTAGACTATTTAACGACGTCGTTAAGGGCAATGGAAATAGAGTTTACAAATTACAACTCTTAGACGATCTCGTCTTTTCTTCCTAGTCCTACTCCTATTGTTAATGTGATAACACAGAGAAGCTCATATATACAATAAAAGATTGCCCTATAACAACCCTTTTGTTCGTGATCAATTCTCTTCTAACACATCAACCTTGTAATTCGTAAGTAATGCTATTCATCTACATATTCTCTCTCTTGATACTTTTTATGACTTCATTAGGTTGTTTTATTGATTAATTAGCTTCTGTTAACAACGATTGCCCTAATTTTATTTACTTGAGCTTTACGAAAACTAGGGTTTATCTAGGGTTTAGACTGCTTTAAATTTAAAACGACTTTGTTTACTTCTGCAGTTCGATGATATTCTCCACAGTCCGTGGAATAGGATCGTTATTAAAACCTAGAACTTACAATACACCAATAGATGAAGCCGCCAAGGGAGACACAAAGATATTATCAGTGTCCTGGAACCAAGACTGGAGCGGTTTCATTGTCGGAACAGAACGTGGCTTCAACGTATATAGCTGCAACCCAATCAAACAAAGCATAAACCGTGAAACACACAAATCCGGCTTCAAGATCGTGGAGATGCTCTTCCTTTCAAACCTCTTCGCTCTTGTTGGCAACGGTTACAGCAACTCAGAGTATCCACCTACCAAAGTCTTCATCTGGAATGATCATACAAACAGCTGTTTCTGTGAACTCGGTTTTAAATCACACGTTTTGGCGGTGAAACTTAGGAGAGAACACATTGTGGTTGTCCTTGAAACAAGTGTCTATGTCTATAGTTTCAATAACCTCAAGGTTCTTGCTCTGATAGAAACCGTTGTGAATCCTAGAGGGCTTTGTTGCGTCTCTCAAGTTGAGGCTAAAGCAGTCCTGGCTTGTCCCGGGTTACACCCGGGACAAGTTCAGGTCCATGACTTGAGAAGAAATATAGTCAAAATCATCAAAGCACATGATTCTGATATTGTTTGCATGAGTTTGACTCTTGATGGAAGTTTGCTAGCTACTGCTAGTACTAAAGGAACTCTTATCAGGATCTTTAACTCTCTTGATGGTACTCTCTTACAAGAGGTAACTAAATCAACCATTATGTTATAACCTATGTGGGTTTTTTTGTTAGTGTTATATATTTTTTTTGTTTTTATTGTGTAGTTTAGAAGAGGCATGGAGAGAGCAGAGATTTATAGCGTTGCAATCTCTTCTAATCTGAAATGGGTAGCTGCTTCAAGTGAGAAAGGGACTCTCCATGTGTTTCATCTGAGACCTGACATTCTTAGTTCACCAAAAAATATCAATCGGTCTTCATCATTACCATTATTAAGAGGTAAAGTGTTTGTTGAAAAACATGTATACATCTATAATATATTATAGCCTTTTGACATTTAAATTTTTTGAAAAATTAATACAGGGATCTTGCCAATGTATTCTTACGGCAATGAACGGTCGTTTGCTCAGTTCTCGTTGCCGGTTTCAACCAAGTTTATGGTAGGTTTTGGAGTAGAGAACACAGTTCTACTCGTAGGCATCGATGGAAGGTAAAACTATCTAGCTCTTTGGTTTCTTTATATATATGACTTGTCTCTGCATGCTTTTGGCTCTTACTGTTAATGGTCTGATGGTTTTTTTTTGTCGGAAAATGTATAGTTTCCGAAGATGCAGGTTTGATGAAGGAGGGGAGATGGTGGAGTTGGAACACAAATGCTTCTTCTCCTTAACACAAACAGACGACGCAGTGGTTGTGATGTAACCAACACAACGCATTTTTCTTCTACTCCTTTTCTAGATTTTGTGATTTTTGTTAAATGTGATGTGACTTGCGCCTTACGAAACCTGTGGGAACAATCTTGTCTTACATTATATCAGTTTTAATAGTTGATATCTTTATGTTTTGTAACCATTTTATAACATATATACTAATGCATTTGATTTGTAACAAATATTATTGAACAAATTTATATAGAAAGATAAGATGGAAGAAAAGAAAAGATAGATGGTATGATATAATGTGATCAGATTCAAGTCACTTGGAACGTTTGGAGATGTTCATAAAGATGCCATTGGGGAAGTGAGCACCTGGTACACGAATCACCTCGCAGTCTTTGGATAAAGAGAAATCATAAGTGGTGACAAGATGATGAATGAATAGTGAAATCTGAAGCCTTGCAAACTCTGAACCAGCGCATTGTCTGGTTCCTGCTCCAAACACCATGAACGTTTTAGACCCAGACCGCAATTCCTTCCCCTGTCCATCATATTTGTCATCAGAGCATATGTATTTTATATTTAAACTTTAGGATTTGAAAAAAAAAAACGTAATATAAGTTTTCTTTGGAACACTAATATATGTTATTTTTACATAGACATATAATAGACTAGAGTAAGTGTTTAATACCTCCCATCTCCACGGATTAAACTCAAATGGATTTTCATATATTTCAGGATCAAAATGAACCACCGAAGGTATAACCATCACTATCCAACCTGCTGGAATCGTATATCCTGTTGGGACAAAAAAACTCTTTTATATACTAGGAATAGACACGGGACAATATTACTTGATATTTTTTAGATACTTTCGACTTAACTTGGCCGTTCAAGTATATGCAGCCATTAAAATCTCAATACTTAAAACATTTTCAATAATAGTGAGTTTGATAGGATTTTAATAAATTGTTATCTGAATAATGAAGGATTTTAAATTATTTCAAGTGATTTTACATTGTAATAGTAACAGTACTTGCCTTTTATTTCCACATCTTTCACCACTTTTCTAAACATCATAGGAGCCAAATTTGTCATTCGAAGTGACTCGTGGATAACCTAGAGAATGTAAACAAAAAAAACACCTTGTGAATGTGTACTATATAGCCTTGGATGAAACCAAAGTGAAGTTATCAACGTACCATGTTGGTGAAAGTCATCTTGTGTCTGTATTCTTCCCAAGTAACTCCACCTTCTTTATCTTCTCTGTTCGCAAGGATTGCCTCATGCTCTCTCTGTTAAATAAACATTGCATTGGCCAATGAGTCGAAATATTTCTGTGCTGATTTAGTAAGATCTTGACTACTATATCATATAAAATTTGTCCTTTTAGCCTATTTTTGCTTTATTTAAAATTTATTTATTCTATTATCTTATAATTTCGATATTATATTATAAGATAATTTGGCTAGAGATTATTTAATTGATGATGCTTTAAGGCCCCCCCTTTTCATTAAGTTTAACATATGTTATGGTTTTTAAATACGGTTTTTAATATACAAAAATAATAGAAATCCAATTTATTATTCATAATATTTAATCTAATAAGCTAATTAACAATTTAACATAATTATTTTTTATATGTATATTATGTATGTACAGTTATTTGGCCTCAGGCATCCAAATAACCTCGCACGACACTGATTACTAATTACTATACGTACCTTCAACTCTGCGAGAACTTTTGGGTTTTCCGATATGAATTTCACAGCCATGCAAGTGGCTTTAGAGGTGGTATCTTTAGTGATACATGAAAGAGTGAAGATGAGGCTTACAAGCACATCTTCGTTCACTGAGCTTCCTTCTTTCTCTAACTCTTCTAACGTTGTCTCGAGGAAGTCATCGTACTTCTCTCTTGATGTTTTTCTCCTCGTGTAAATATCCTTTATCAACTTCATCCCCTGTCTGCATGCCTGCATACGATATATATAGAAATCACGTTTGTGTTATCTCCCCGAGAGAAAACCATGAAAAACTGTAAATCTCACCCAAAGAGTATTGTAGAGACCCCTCCCTGCAGAGAGAATATAGGATGTTCTAAACCAATCAAAACTGAAGGCTTTGAAGCTTTCCATAAGCATTGATTGAGTCTCTGGTTTGAGACCACTTATCACTTTTGGTGTCAAGTGTATTGTTATCAACTACAAAAAAATCACAACAGAAGTGTCAACTAGCATGCAACAACATTACCCTTTAAGCCAATTAAAAAGCAAAAAAACATTAACACCTAGGCAATTGAAATATTGAGATATTTTCATCCATTTTCATTATAAGTGTCGTTTAAAGTTTTTATACACGAATTAAAAAAATAATTAAATTTTCTATATTATCCCTATCTAATATATTATTTGTTTGATTTTATACACTAATGAGTTAAAGTAAGGGTAAAAACTAGAAAAAAATATTTAATATTTACTTTGAAAATGCAAAACGACACTTATAATGAAATAATTTTAAAAGCTAAAACGAGATTGAATATGAAATGGGAGAGTAATGTATATAAACATCGATCCCTATATTTATAAAACAAAAATTATTAAAATATTTATAAAATAGCCCATAGCCATCAAAATTATATAGTCGGAATTGTTGAAGACAAAATAAAAGTAAAAAAGAAAGAAAGAAAGAAAGATTACACTTGAAACTAGGTCCCTGAGGTCGAATCTTTCTTGGCCTGCCTTCAAACGAAGATGGTCGCATGTCACGCGATCCATATCGTTTATTATCTTGCGCTTCAAATTCTCTGAGCCCAAAAGACGCATACAAATTTGTTTGATTTTCTTGTGGATGTTTCCTGTCTTAAAGAACAAACTCTCTTTTCCCAATGGCCTCACTAAACCATCTGGATAACTTAAATTAAAATACTTGTTCTCTTGTCGTAAAATATCTAAGTTCACATCCATATCCGTAGAAATCACGGTCTTAACACCAAGAATGCTAGTCCGAAACAAAGGCCCATGCCTGAAACACTCACACAACACACAAACATACAAGATTTTATCTCTAAAGAAATGATTATACTGTACTATATCATATACACATATATAAATGACTGAAACCTGACCTTAACATCTTCTGCTTGAGAAACGGGGAGATCCCGTAGAATCCATAAGGCTTAAAAAAATCGAACGTCTCTCCGATTATGGGGAAACCCATTGATCCCGGAGGTAACTTGCCATTAGACTTGGGGTTTGACCATCGGTACCACCAATGGCTAAGCCTCACAACCACTAGGGCAGTAACACACAATCCTGTGATCCAAAGCAAGCTCATGTTACTGTGCCTTCAACAATGCGCATTGGTGGGGCGTATATATAGATGATGAATCCTAAATGAAACACTAAATTTACTTACGTGGATAGAAGAATGTCACAGGTTATTAAAACTCGCCTAAGTTCCTAACTTTAAAAACTCGCCTAACTTTATAAAATAGTTTGATACCGTAAAAAAATTATAATTTACCAGATGACAACTTATATTAATTGGTAATATTAAAAACTCTAACATAGTTAATTACTTATTTAGGTTCTTTTTAATATAGAAATAAAATAGAGTTTCAAATTTCAATAAATAGCAATATTTTCTTCTAAATTTTTCAACTTGTGAATTTTGTTTGATAGAGATGGAATACATTTAATGTTATCTTATCTTAATAATGTATAATTACTTTCACTAAACTACATAGAATATAAAATGATAAATCAAAATACTTTGTGTCAGTAGAATTAATATGATTCTTCTTAAGATTTAAGTAGTTTACATGCAGCAGTTGCGTGTATATGTGTAGAAATTTGCAGATGTGAATGGTTAAGGTTATAAAAAAGAATGCATTTGTGGGATAATTACTATTCATTAACAGATATATACATGAATTATTTAAAAATGAGTTAATAAATTAAATTTTATATAATTATAAAATAGTAAATTATATTGCTATAATAAAATTAAAATTGTCTATTTATATAACTAGTAATAGCATGTACATTTATTTATTTTATTTTACTTAGATGGTAATTATAAATTTAATCGAGATAGTTTCCTTTTATCAAAATCAATACTAAAATTTTAAAAATTAATTTGAAACATTCATATGTATGTACTATATATATTAGTGATTAATTAAAAAGTTATACAAAATATTTTGGTTAAAGTCTTATAAATATAAATTATGATTGTCATCAGTGAATCCAACTAAAAAATCACAAAGATATTTATATATTTATAATTCTACTATCTTAATTTGAATTTAAGTTCGTTATGTAATTTATTTTAAAATGCAACGAGATGGATAATATTTTGTGTGATTGTAATTAGCTAATTAACAACAAGACTTAAACCCTTAAACTATCTCGACCACCGCATGAAAAAACTGCCTTCCTCTCTACGACTCTACTAGATGTTTTGCCCGCACATGCGGGCTTAGCAATTTATAATTACTTATTATTAGTAAATGCATTACTAACTAAAATGCTATAAAGATATATTTTTATTTAGATTTTCATTATTTTAATATATTAATTTATTTATTTTCAGTTTTTGAATTTTTTTTTTTATAAAATATACTTTTGGATAACAACACAATATATATAAGAATTATCTTTTTAAAATAAAAACTATTTTAATATATTAATTTATGTATTTTCTGTTTATGAATTTTTGAATTTTTTTTTTATATAAAAGATATTTTTGGATAACAACACAATATATATAAGAATTATTTTTATAAAATAAAATCTATATTTTAGATTTTGATTAATTCTTATTGTTATTAATTTTAACAAATAATCTAGTAAATGAATATTAAATTCGTTTTTTATTTTTAACTAATTTATATAGTTTATTCATTCACGGTATAATCGATATTAGCCACTCTAACTTTTAATGTGAGAGTTCGGTTAAGAAAATTACTTCGCAAATAATAGTATAGATACGTTTCATTGCACAATTTTATCGTTTTGACATGACAATTTTAAGGTCCTACTTCTTGTCTCCCACAGATAATTACAAATGGCCTCATAAACAAGAAAATATCCCGCACAAAAGAGAGGAGCATGTGATAAAAGGGATGAAAACAAGAACAGTCGTTTCAATAAAAAAACAGAAAAACAAGAACAGACGAACAAAAACAATAATAGTAATCGAGATGTTGACAACAAAAAAAAATCTCAAAAAAGAGATGAAGGAGAATTTTTATGTTTACATCATTATTGACACATTATTGATAGCATATACATCTTTATCTTCATTAAAAAGACATTTTCACAAATATCTTTGTCATGAAGAGACAAAAGACTTTTATATCCTTATTTTATATATATAACAAATAATTATTTAAATAAATAAAAAATAAAATATTTTTTTTATATTTTTGAATTATATGTTTTCAAATTCGATTTTTTCCAAATTTTTCTTTCAATTTTTCGAATATTTTTTCACATTTTCTTTTTTTGAAATTCAAAAAAAAATTGAAATTATTTTTTTTCAATAATTTAAAAAATTATATTTATATATTTATTAGAATCCTAAATTCAACGTTTCAAAACCCTACTCCACCCTCAGCTCTAATCCTAAGTCTTAGATTAATTAACCCTAAGATTTTAAGTGTTTATTTTTTCCTTTAAAATAAGAGTAATAATAGCTAAGATAAACATAAAAAGTGATATGAAGAATGTTGTATTTAAACAATCTCCCATGAATCAATTGTATCAGGCCACTATTTATATTTTTGTTAAAAAAAAAATCTTTTTTGTCTAGTGATAAAAGTACTCCGGATGGAGTTTTCGCCATGGGTTCATGTATCATTGACCACCTATAAACTTTTTTAATGACAAAAAAATTCGAATTTTTATAGGTCTCGTGGGATTAGTCTTTAGGTCTAGAAAATTTTTAGGATCTTCACAGTTATCAAAAAAAAATTGTTTAAGCTACAAAACAGGTTTTCGGGATTAACACATAACACCTTCAGATTAATTGGTATCATTTTGAGTCTTTTCATCTCTCTAATTGTATATTTTGTGGTCAAAACATAATCTTTTAAATTAATTGTTATTCCAAATATTAATAAAAACAATTAATTTAAAAGTTATGTGAATTGTATATTTTGTGGTCAACACATAATATTTTAAATTTATTCTAAATATTAATTTTATTAATATTTGGAATAAAAAATCATTTAAAAGGTTATGTGTCAAAGCTGATAAAAATGACTAGAAATGTCACTTTGATTTATGAACTAATAAATTTAAATAATGTGATAACATATAATATATGTCACATAAATTACCTAATATTGCATTATACTAGCATTACTAATATTATAAATAAATTTAAGAATATATTTGAAACAAATCAATTACATATATATTATGGGTTTTTTTTGGTGAAACATATATGTTTTTTTTATTAACCTGGGGGTATCCTAGACCCATGGAGAAGCTCAGACTAATCTTCAAGGGGAGGTGCGTGCAGCCCACGGATAGACCTTTTCTCTGGGTATTCAAATGGGCCCTAAAAGCATAGGCTCTATATCCGTGTTAGGTAACCAGGATAATTGTAACTTAGTTTCGTGCAGCAGGTGGATCGAACCTGAAACATGTTGGTGTCTCAACCCCGTCTCCCTATCACTCAACCACAAGTATCCGGTCTGAAAACATATATGTTTAGCACTCATGTGTTGTATTAATCATTAAAGTAATTGGTGCATGGGTGATTGGTGATTTGCTAAGGCTTCCTTTACCAAGATTGGTGATTGCTTTCGAACTGCAAGCGGGGTACAAACCCCATTTGCCTTGGAAGCTTTGCTGATGGAGATTTGGGAGACAGGAAAGAAAAAACAGAAAAGAAATATTGAAGTAAAGTAAAGACTCTAATACGAAGGGAGGATTGCTGTTAGAACTTAACACAGTAAGTACAGTATATGTTGTTTTTGTAACACTGTCTAGTTATGCTACATAAATTTAGAGAAACATTACATATACAATATTACAATTTAAAAAAATATTTTCTGTAAGTTTTTTTTTCTAATATTTTGTATAATTTGTTTTCTCTGAAAATTGAAATTCATAGTTTTTACTGTAGAAACATTAATGAATTATTGGTCAATCCCTAAACCTTTCAACTAGTATATGCTGTTTAAATGAATATTATGCAATTTGTATTTACCGGTGTCGTTGAAGGATGTTTACGTTTGTAAGACAAAGTGATTTTGCTCGTGACCCATATATCTTCAAATACAACAAAATATTTTTAAAAAAAATCAAATAACTATATCTTAATGTACATTTTAAACTTAGAAGTTTGATAACTCATGAATGACTGCAATTTTTTAATGTAGATACAAATCAATGCAAATGTCATTTTCAAAACTATTATTAATTAAAACTAAATATTAGTATTAATTGTCTCCGGTGAAATCTCGCCTCAGCTCGCTCATGCTCTTTCTTGACGTCATCGATCTCCGCAAATAACAAACTCTCCGGCGTAATCCCGCTTGTTTCCCTTGATTTTATTAGAGATTGATTCAGCCAGAGATTATTAAAATTTAAAGTTAAGGTATTAAAACTTGAAATACATGAAAAAATTCAAAGATCGTTTTAATTGAATTAGTGTTGATTGATACTGTCGAAGTATATTATTTTCTTTCACTAGTTGTATACTCTCCGCGCAAACGCGGAGCAGAGATTATTGTGTTTGCATGTATTTTTTTCGATTGTTGGTTTATTTAATTCTTCTAATAACACCAAATAATAATGAGATGAAAAAAATATAGCAAGAGTGTAAGGTGAAAATATTGTATATATAATGTGTTAAATGTTATTTATATGCGAAGTAAGGTTTATAGGAATAGTTAGACTATAATATAGTTTTTAGTGTGTAAAAGTCGGTGTCTATGTTTTTTTTTTGCTGTAAATAGTTTTTAGATCGTAGGTCAAAACTTGATATAATTATATATTTATAGTATTGATATTTGTATTAAATGATTTATCAATTTGAAAATACCCTTAATTAAGTTAATATTCGTTGTTTAAGTTTCATTAGATAGGTTATTATAGATGATTTTTTGTAAGTTTGGGTTTTGTTCATAAATGATGTGGCATTTTTATCTACGGTGCCATCGACTGTGGGAATCCATTCGCCGGAGTCTGGAGTCGGTGGTGAGGATTGTTTTCAATGAAATTATAGTAGCTATTAAAATATAAGAGAAATTACATATTCATTTAATAAATAACACAACTTATAGTAGCTTTTTAATTTTCTTTCACAAACAATTTTTTAAAAAATATATATTAGGAAATATGTGCAATGATTTAAGTTTTCGAGCTCCTAATCTATATTATTCAAACCTCTTTAAATTATCCACGTAGGCAGCCGCATAGTAGTCATCTTTTTTTGGTTTTTGGTCTATTCATTTTTGGATCCATTTTTATTATTTTTGGGCTGTGTTATATTATAATAAGATAGTTTTAAGGCTCGTTAAGCCATCCACGTAGGAAACCGCGTGGGACTCGTTTTCTTTTTGGTTTTTGGATTGTTCATTTTTGGATCCATTTTTTTAAATATTTTAGGTTTAAACTTGTTAAACTTTAGGATTTATTACAACTATTTTGATCTTTAAAACAATAAGCCCAAAAGAAAAAAACATAAAAACATTATAAACAAAAAGTCCATATAATAATAATTCAATTCCAAAATACATGATAGCTGTATGGTTTGAATCCATTAACTTGTAAGTTTAATTAGACACTGTATACCCTTCGGCTAAAATGTATTTCGTTATTCATAATCATTTTACCAAGACTATGGATTTTTCTAAAAACACACGCGGAGCTTATTTACCTGATGACGTAGATAGCTTTAGAAGATTTGAAAGACTAATATTATATATAAGATTATTAATTTACCTTAGTTATAGTTTATTTTTATAATTTATTTATTTATTTTTTGGTCAAATACAATTTATTTTTTAGGAACCAAGATTCATGCTATTGATGAATCTTTTTTAGTAACTTTTAATGCAAGTTATGAGGTTCTTTTGTTCTAGGTAAGTTTACCATTGGTGACTATACATCATAATACATAACGATCCTCTACCTTTTAATCTAAACTTATATAGAATTACCAAATTAACTACTTTTTATATATAAGTAATTTGATATTAGATTTAAACTTATCATAGTAATCTTGAAATTGTGATGCATATATTAATAAGTAACTATAGTATCATTATATCTGCCAATAAAACATCTAGTTATCTTTATAAAACAAATAAAATTTCGAAACTGATTCTTCGTAGAACAAAGGAGTATCGATTTGTCAGCTTTCTACTTTTGTATCTCTTGAGAGCCTCCTCAAAAGTCCAAAACAATCAATTCATCGGTACAATAGAACTAGCACGAGTATCACGTTAAATCAATAATTTGTGATTTATTCGACATTATACTATTTCTTATTTACATTCCACACAAATAAAAATTAATAAATTATTATAGTTTCATCACTATTATTTTATAGAATTTTGAGTTCTGACTGTATAGTTTTTTCTTTTGTTTGATTTTGACTGTATAGTTTATTTTAAAATTTGTCAACTTTTACCAAATAAATGTTACCACCAGATAAAATTTAAAAATAATAATTTAAAAATATGATTTTGTGTTTTTAATAAAAAAATATTATTTATAATTCTAAAATTTAAATTTTTGAAAATATTGTTTTACTATCTTTTAACAATATAAACTAGGTGTTTTATCCGCACATATAGACATAATAATTAAACTAATATTTATAAATAGATATATTATCAATTAAAAAATATTGAAATGGATGACACATGTCATTTACAATTTTCTTTTAATAAAACTTATTAGCTTCATAAATTATTTTAGTTGTTCAAAAAGAAATATTAATAACCGGCTCGATGGTTACACAACCACGAAGCCATGAATCACGGCATTTACCTCTTTCACAATTCTATATATTTTTATTTTATTTTGGTAACAAATTTATATATTGTTGTCTTCGTTCTTCTACAATATTCCAAAAATAACCACTAAAGAAATTTGGGAAATTAGATCTAATAGCCATTAAAAAATATAAATTTACTAACTAACCAAAATCATTATCTCTCTCCTACTTTCAACTTTTACCAAAAAAAAAACCACTGAAGAAACTCAATTGATGGCAAAGCTTTTTTTTTTTTGTAAATGAAGAGTGATTTATTTTGCACTTCTGTTTCATCTACCTGTGATAACTTCTTATATTCTAGAGTTTCATTGAGTTTTTTTTTTATAACTGACGCCACATCTTTGATAGGTGTGACGACAAGAAGAACATGAGGATGAATGATCCGTTTCATATTTGCTTTTATCAGTTCTTTATTTCAATTCATTTTGACAGAGTATTATGACCATTCAAAAAATTAATACTAAGTTTACGAGTTGTTATGACATGTATATAAACAGATTTTCTTGTGGTGATCAAACCAGTATAAGAGCCATCTAAAGCTTTAAAAAATCACCAACGAAAGCTGACCTGAAAGGATAATTAACATCTATCCGAGTTTATGAACGCTAATGGTGTGTTTTAACAATTCGGTGAATTGTTGTTTTTTTACTTTTCAGATCGATCCCTTATTCATTATTACAATTGTATTTATTTAGTTGATCTCTGCAACAACCATTTGTATATTCTATTTAAATATTATGATGAAACCATCGACTTGGTTAATTTCATTTCAGTGTTGATATTTTTAAGAAAAAAAATTCATAAGATAAACAATATCAAGTCAAGTAAAACAATGAAAATCAAAATAAGAACTGTTAGTAGTTGGTATTATACGAACGTTTTGTTTCTTTTTAACTTTACGCAGTTTTTCTTATTAGCTGTAAATTTCTAACATATACGAATTTTGTAAAAAAATTGTATGGTTTATGTATATTTATACCATTCTTATATTTTCACAATCTGAATTAATATTTTATATTAATAAACATATTGTGCTCCTGCATAGCAGAGACCATAACACTAGTTTATTTATAAATCATATATACACGTGCAAGGGCCACAATGCTACATTCCTATCCAATATCCATCCACGTTTATTCTCACACCACCCGGTCCACCACTACCTACTCTGCTTTTCTTATCCACCCACCCTTCTTTTAAGCCTTTCAATGTTATTACATAATTTACTTTTAAAAAAATATAACGTGTAATAACAAGTCAAGAAAGTGACAACACTTGGTCACGTTTGCGCTTAGCTTGGCAGTAACTCGTATATTTTTTTTGAAGTTCGGGCATTGGGTCTTAGTTTCTCTTAGGATCAGAACCAACATTTACTAATGCCATTTATGGGGTAAAACATTTCTTCCACGGTCGATTGAACCAAAAAACACAGCAATACTAACGTCTGCGTTTAAACCAACTGGACTGCCATATCTGTGGTGATTCATATCTTATCTAGATGAAAAAATATCCAAATAAATATTTTTTGATAACTATGGTATGATCCCAAAAATTTTCTAAGTTCAAACACTAATCACCATAAAACCTACAGAATCCATATTTTCTTATTATTTAAGATGTCACAGATGGCCGAACACGAACCTAAGTGACGATACTCATAGTACTGAACTCTTTACTACAAGAGCTGGAGGCTCCGGTTGAATAGATACTGGAGGTATTAGAAAACATATATGCACCTAAAGTTATTAAATAAACTTCGCCATCTCCAGTGTCTCAACATCATCGTAATCATCATGAAAAACAGTCAGTTGTAAACAACCTCTCCGGTAAGCGGTATGGATTGTCTCCTCCGTCGGAATCATCTCTTCCGTCGTCTCTCTCTTTACCTTTCTTACTTCGGTTGCTTCGGTAAAAGGAACAAAAATAAATGAAAAATTGTTTTCATACGTTTAACAAATAATTAAGTCAAGAATTTTTTTGGATCCACTCTTTATATTTAAATTTCAAACGTAATTACAAAGTACAAAAGACTTTACCAATATTTCCCTACTAGTTATACTTTTAAAAAGGCAATTTAACACATTTCACATAAAAGCTGTTCAAATAGCAATAATTGTCCCATTGTGTTATTAAAACTTGGAAACATCCCTACGTTAAAAACTCTATATGTATTGGTCAACGAAATCCACCAGACAATATTAGTATTTGATTTTATGATATACGTGACAAAACGAAGTTGTAACATCAGCCAATTGTAATTTAGAGGTAGCGACAGACACTCGGAGGCGTCCTTCATTCTCACCTTCAAACGCGTGAAAAGCATTTTGACTTACGGATTTGTCACAACACGTCAGCAGATTTAGTGGCTACTTTCTAGGTGAACCCATTGAAATTTGGTGCCTGTTTTGTCTGAATATTGGCACTTTTGAACTGTGATTATAATTTGTCTGAATCATTTTCATATAATTGAACCCAATGAACTTAGAGACTCATCAACTTATAAGTGTGATTTCATGTTAATAACTTTAGATAGTCCAAAATAACATGCAATTATCCAATCGTTTAATCAAATGTATTTGTATGCACTTTATTGATAAAGCTGAGGTGAATATATATATCATATTTTCTGTTTTTAAAAATACACGTAAATGTGTACCTCATACTAAACGATAACTTCGCTTTATGTTGTAGTAATGATGGAAATCATTAAATTGGATGGAAAATAATACTGTATTAACTGACTGCAACAATCTGGATACCACACAACATGAAAATGTGGATGGATACTAACTATATCACATTTCATTTGCTCGACGCTCCTGTGCAATCAACAATGCTCCCTTGAATGTCATTTTATACCATATTATTATCATCTTTTACTAACTCTAAACACATTTACCATTATATCTTATTGTTTTAAGAATGTTATAGTATTTAGTGTGGCAAATAAGATTCAAAATTAATATGTTGTGAGATATTGACGCTGATAAAAATGGGTTGTATTTTTAAAAATAGTTGTTTTATTTCATTTTTGACAAAAGTGACGTTTCGAGGAAAATAAGATATACAAGTATCTTTGAACAAAAAAAAAAGTATCAAAATGTAGTGGTAAACGAAATATTTTCGACTCACGTTATCAAGAAAAAGTATGTTGTATTGTGGAATCAGCATTGTAGACACGAAATTGTGATAATGATGTGTCAGTCAAAATACTAGATATACGAAAAAAATATAATGATATTTTTTGATCAATTGTTTAAAATGATTTACTAACCGTAGCAGCTGGTAGTCGTAGACGGAAAATTTGTTGTGATTTGTATAGTTACTATATATTGTATGTATACGTTTGTATAGTTGATTATTAGTTTTTGTGACTTATTATCAGTTAGTCTCACAAAAAAAGACTAGAAGATGAAAAAGTATATTATTAACGGTTTTACCTTTTTGAAGATTGAAAATGAGAAGTGTGTTGAGACGTCAAGTAAAACATGTTAGGTGATGAAGACAACTCATCATGATTAGTATATAAGAACAAAACTTAACTTTCACCTAAACATTAATTAATATATCGTAAAGTAAGGAATGTGCAAACAAAATTGAATAGAATCTGAAGCCAGAAATTGCACGATTTGAGACTTGAGAGTTTAGTTTACCGGTAAAACCCTGGAGGAGAGGATGTTTTTTTTTTTTGAAACCCTGGAGGAGAGGATGTTAGATATAGATGTTTACATATATTATGATTATAGATTGTGATTGTAATATATGTAGAGACTTAGATCTATTACAAACCTTTATAAGTTAAGTATTTTTCTTTAATATTTTCTTATTAGTTCATTTTTTGTAGAATTTTTCTTATTAGTTTTCGATTATATTCATGGTTTGCTGCTCGTTTTGTAGCTTAGCCTATTCATCTCAAACCTGTCTACATCGAGGCACTCATGGCTAAGCTTCTTCTGAGATCTAAGATAAGATCCGTTTTAAGATGAACTTCTGGCTTCTTCTGAGCCTTCCACTCATTTTGATTGTGTTTATCATGATTCTAATGCTAGGATTGAAGTGCTGCATATATGTTGATTTCTTCTCATCTTATCAATTTTAGGTTGATTTTGTTTAGTATTCAAAGTTGCATTATATTATTAAAGTAGTAAAGTTACTTTAGTTTTAAGATAAACAAAATTTGAAAAAAAACAAAAAATAGAAAAAAGTTCGAAAAAAATAGCAAACAAAAAAAATAATCGAAAATTAGGTTTTTTACCTTTGTTAATTAGAATCTTCAGAGTTTTATATCTTAGATTGTGGATTAAAGTTCTAGAAATACATGTACACACCAAAGCCAGCATTGTAAGTGATCTTATAAACGATGATAGGATTGGATGACATCTTGTTTTTTAAAAGGCTGTTTTGGTTTATATATAATTTTGCAAGTGTTATTAGTTTTTGACAAGTAAATACACATGTATCCAATAACCATGCCTATTATACTTTTAATATAAACAAGTCGAACTGAGTACATTAATGGATTTTAGGGTAAACAAAATAACTATGCCTAGTTCTTAATATTTGGTGATTGTAATTAGTTTGATAGTAATTATTTTATTATACAAT
Source organism: Eruca vesicaria subsp. sativa (assembly GCA_932364175.1). Taxonomy (NCBI): domain Eukaryota; kingdom Viridiplantae; phylum Streptophyta; class Magnoliopsida; order Brassicales; family Brassicaceae; genus Eruca; species Eruca vesicaria. The sequence goes on from CAKOAT010940709.1 coordinate 84,691, forward strand.
TTTTCATGATGTTATTTTGGATTATTTTATGATCTTTAATTGATAACCATGTACAGGTTTTCACAATATGGATTCTAGGATTATAAATCTTGTAAGTTAATAACCATCTATAGGTTTTCACAATATGGATTTAGGATTATAAATAAGTATCCATGTTTTTTTAAAATAAGTATCCATGTTATTTTGTTATTTACCTTACTATACTTGTTTCTATAAATGTGGTTTTCATTCTCTAATTGTTTTGAGAACGATATCCATGGATTATAATAGATCAATGTTTTGGAAGATCTTCTCGTAGCTCTTGTTGTTTTTAGACCCAATGCTCAAGTATTTATGATAACGAGGGACGATTAACATTAATTATTTCCAGTTAGTGTTTTTTTTTTTAATATTTCGCATCAATAATATACATATAAGAGTTTTTGTTATCCCTATTGGTAATAGACTTTTAAAGAAAAAATTAGTGGCCTACTTTGTTGAGCAATTTATAATACATGTTTTTATTTTCTTAAATGTGTTGTTATTTAGTTTTTGACATCGTTTTTTTTTCTTTTCAGATTAACAGTTTTTAATGACTGTGGATTTTTTACTCTTTTTTGATATCCACTTTTAGCTTTGTTCATAGTGTCCAGATTTTAGATACATAAAATACAAGAAAATTTAATTGTTCTCTGCTCTAAGAGAAAATTTAATCTTGAGTTGTCTTTTATTATTTTTGTTCAAATGTTTTAATTCAAGTGTGGTTTTAATCTACATTTCTAATCGTATTCTGTAGTTAGCTTCATATTATGATATTGGATATATCATGCATAAGCATACATATAAGTTAGTTCTCTAAACTTAATTTGATTTATTTATCAGCTTATTTGTTAAGGCTGATTTCATTTAGTAGTTTTGTATACTTACTTTGATTTCTACACAATGCATCCCATAACCAATCATATTATACTTTTAAAGTAAGCAAATTCGAATTTAATACAATAATGGTGCTGGAAAACAAAGGATATCATCTGAACTGAAATTAAACTGAAATAAATAGATCGATGTTAAATATTATTTAAAAGAGAAAATTACAGCATCACAGCTTGAGTGAGAGAGAAAGGGAAAGGTCATGATCTTCTGTCTCAGTAGCCATCTCTTCTGTTTCATCGTTTGGTTCTTTGGTTTGCGTTTGGTCTTGTGAGCTACTTCCAACACCTAGACAAAGGTCTAAACAAACGGGTGACGATGCTGACAATAATGATTGAGTGTGGGGTTGGGCCATGACGGATTGATATGGGCCTTGGCTTGAGTTGTAGACCACATCTAGATTATCTGGTCCATCAACGATGTAACGGCGCTGTTCAAATCCTGGCGGGAGTGTGTACTGGCTAGGAAACGGAGATGGATATGGATATGGATATGGACCCGGCTGGTTCATATTCGCAAACATGGCCCGTTGTTGTCTTTCCCTGATCTCTCTATCCCTCCTGTGAATATTTTGGTGACCACCCAATGCTTGTCCATTGGAGTAAGTCTTTGGACAATACTTGCATCTGTACGTCGCTTGCTCCATCAACTCGGTGGCAGCACCATCGTCACTAACATCACTAGCGTAAATCGACCCCGAAGACAACCTCTTGACTGGATCCATCGGGCTCTTGTAGATTCAACTTTAATGGTTTGGTTATGTGAATGTGATTGCACCTGAATTGGGTATTTAAATACTGAGACTTTAGTAAGTGTGCTTTTACTAAAATGGAAAGTTATATAATAATTGTGCTGCTGTTTGAGTAAGATAATTTGCATGCAGATCAATGGAAATTGCAAGTGATATATTGAGGAAACTGATAAATAACAAAAACTAACTTAAGTACTTGACTACTGAATCTATTATTTAGCTGACTGTCACATTTAATTACTAGATATAATGAAAATGATACACTTAGTGACATACTTTATTTGGATGATTTGTTTACTTAATTGCTAGATATAATGAAATGATACACTTAGTGGAATACTTTATTTGGTTAATTTGTTTCCTTAATTGCTTATTTGGTCAAAATTAGTTCCAAACATTAACTGATTTCCAAAGAAATTCATGACTTTTAAAAAACTAGAGATATGGTTGAATTTGTTTTTACTATACATGGTCCATAAAACTATAAAAAGAGTTTAAACATTAATTATATGTCAAAGAAACATTAATTATTTAGTAAGTAGCCCTTTTTAATAAACTTTGAAAAAATGATTTTAAACTCTTAGATAAGAAACTGTATTTCAGTTTTTTGTAGGTTTTTCATCATTGCCAGCCTTCTAAATTATTTTCATGTGTAACAATAGATAAGCCATTTATATCTTATATATTAAAACAGAAGTCATGACTTGACTTCATGTATAATTTTTTTTAAAAATGGACTATTACTAGAAAGTTATGTTACATTAATTCTCTAATAATCTTATTATTATTATATCTTATGAAAAATCATATCTATAATAATAAAGATACGCTTAACAATTTGGTTTTGATAAATTACGCCACACCTTCCAATTTAATCACGCAAAATATGTCAATAGATATAAGTTTAGGAATCTTCTATTATTTATAAGTAAATATGTCAATAATAGTTAAATTCATCCACAATATATTAATAAAAATCACAGATTCATGCTATATACTAGATAAATTTATTTCGATGTAAATTTTTAAAATTATATTGTTTTAAAAAAAGAAACTGTTAAATTTTTTTTTTAATAAAATGCTTTATAATATTAATTTATGAAGCTATAAATTTAGTTTTTATAGCAAAAAATTATTCGAAGTTTATATTATCTTTGCAAATTAAAGTATACTAATATTTAATCAAGCTCTATTTATATTACTTTATCTAAAAATGAAATACCAATCTAAAAAACAATAAAATATAGAAGAAGAAACAAATACATGTTTAATATAAAAAATTGGAAACAATCTATTTGATTAAAACATGTATTATATAATATTATTATGTTTGAAAAATATTTATGATACACACCGTAAATATTTGATTACTATAATATATACCAATTTACAAGTGAAAGCAAAATATTTATATAACTAACTATAAACGAAAACAAACACTCGCGCGGTTGCGCGGATCAAAATCTAGTTAGTCATTTAAATTACAAAATCTTCACATAACTTAATTATAGGCTAAAGTCCATAACTCAATTAAAATGGGCTTGAAGACTATATCTTGGCCCATAAAACGTTTCCCGTGACTTCCTTTCCTTCTCTTACACGGAACCAGACTTTTTTAATCCGCGAAAGAAACCAACCCTGACTGCGATCGTTAGGTATCTAAAGACAAAATATCATCAGAGTTTAGATCGAAAACAGAGGAATCAGAGAAGCTTACTTGAGACGATGGATATGAGATTCTCACCGGTGTTGCTTTGCGTGTCGTTGGTTCTCCTCTCTGGATTTGGCCAGTTTGTGATCTGTAGTCAAGAAGAAGGAACGTACAACGACGTCGTGAGTATGAAGCTTGGTGGATTCAGCGATTCTTCGAATAAACGTAACGGTGGAGGAGAGATCGATGATATAGCACTCTTTGCTGTTCAAGAACACAATAAGCGAGAGGTTTGTATATTCTATGGAATTAGGGTTAGAGTAAATTAGGGTTTCTAAAATTTATCATTTGAGTGTTAATTTAAATGAATTACATCTCTGCCTGTTCTTGATTTAAAGTTTGGATTTTTATTTTTTTTTGCTACAGAACAAAATTTTGGTAATGATGGATTTTATGATTTTTGTAGGATTAATCAGCTCATGTTTTAATTTTTTTTTTTTCAATTGGTTTATGGCTTTGATATGTGTAGAATGGTATTCTTGAGCTTGCTAGAGTATTAAAGGCAAAAGAGCAGGTGGTTGCTGGGAAACTCTACAGTCTTACACTCGAAGTTAAAGAAGGAGTTGAGAAGAAGATTTATGAAGCTAAAGTTTGGGTGAAGCCATGGATTAACTTCAAGCAGCTTCTAGAGTTCAAGAGTGTTGTCCCTTCTTTCACTGTTTCCGACCTTGGCTTGAAATCAGGTAAGAGCACCGTGTGTGTTTTTTTTTTTTACTCTTTAATGTTCTTAATGTCATTGCTCTGTTTTGAGGCAGATGGGAAGGGATTTGAGTGGAGATTAGTATCAACAAATGACCCTGAAGTGCAAGAGGCAGCGAAACACGCCGTGAAGTCGATTCAACAGAGATCAAACTCGCTGTTTCCTTATAAACTCATAGACATAATCCTAGCCAGGGCAAAGGTTGGTTCCTAACTTCACAATATAATCAGTCTTTTTAATCAGCATCTAATTAGGTAAAGAATATTATGATGATCAGGTAGTTGAAGACCGTGTGAAATTCGAGTTGCTTTTGAAGCTAGAGAAGGGAAACAAAGCAGAGAAGCTCATGGTCAAAGTGATGAAGTACCAAAACGGCAAGTTTCACTAGAGTTTGTTGGATATCTCTTGGGTTTGGTTGTGTCTTTCTGTGAATAAAAAAAAATACTACTAGCTTTTATAGAATAGGCTAAAAAAACTGATGTTGTGATGAAAAATAAAACTGTTTGCCCTGTAAAAAAATCTTTTTCTTGTAAGTAAAACATGTAAAATAATGAATGTGTGAGCTTTTGAAATCTGGAGTCAGCCGACCACATCAAATCACAAGACTTTTCTTTAACGAAAGAAAAAGCTATCTTCTTTAGTTGTTGGGCCCCAAAGCAACAACTTTGGGCTTTAAACGTTGAAACTTTTATATTATTATTATAATACACATAACAGAGAGAGATAGGTAAGGGTCAATAAGGTCATTTCCCCTTCCTTCCCTTCACCATCTTCGATTTGGATTTACGATTTTGTCAATCTAATCGATTTGGGTATTATCTTCTCCGATTCTCATCATCACGAAAGTTCAAATCTTTCTCCGCCCTTCCTTCTCTCTTTCCCCCTTGTTTAATTAAAAAAAAAGGAATTTTTGAGATAAAAGAGCAACCTTTCCATGGCTGCAGCTATGAGCGAGAAGGAAGCTATGGTTGATCCTTTCCTCGTCGAAGCTCTTCAGAACCCTCGTCATCGTCTCACCAGTAACTCAATTTCTCTTACAAACCCTTTTGATTTGAACTCAATTTTTTTTTTTAATCTAAAGCTGTAGTCTTTAGGGTTCGTTATTGACTCATGGAGAATTATAGGTTTAGCTTTTAGAGATTAGGGTTTGGTTAATTTAGATCCATGTCTATGCAAAAGCTTTGATTTTTTATCTGTTTAATCAGTTTTTTTTTTTTAATTTTGTGTTTTTTTTTTTTATCTAAAGCTTTAGTCTTTAGGGTTCGTTATTGACTCATGGAGAATTCTAGGTTTAGTTTTTTGAGATTAGGGTTTGGCTAATTTAGATCCATGGCTATGCAAAAGCTCTGATTTTTCATTAGATTTTTATCTGTTTAATCAGTTTTTCTTTTTTAATTTTGTGTTTTGGTCGTTTTGTGTTTTTTTTTTAAATCTAAAGCTGTAGTCTTTAGGGTTCGTTATATTTACTCATGGAGAATTTAGAGAATAGGGTTTGGCTTATTTAGACCCATGTCTGCTTCTAGCTCAATTAAGAATACAAAAAGCACTGATTTTTCTTTTTTTTTTTTAATGTTTAATCATTTTTTTTGAATGTTGTGTGTTTTGGTGTATACTTAGTTTTGCGTATGGAGCTGGATATACAAAAGTTTTTTCAAAGCCCAGAGCAGCAACAATACGAGTTCCCTCCATATCCAACCTCTTATCTCCGTCTCGCTGCTCACCGTGTTGCTCACCATTACGGTCTTTTCACCACTGCTTTAGACGGTGGTGCTTTAGACGGCTCTGAGAATAGAATCTTGGTGAGCAAGACTGTGGAGAGTAGATACCCTTTTGTCTGTTTGTCTGAGATTCCTGTGAAGCAGCCTGAGGTTAACGGTAGGAGGCCTCAAGGTTTCAAACTCGCCATCAAGGCTAGGCCTGATAGAGGAAGTGGTGGGGTAGGTGGTGGTTCAGGTGTGGAGAAGAATCTTTTGAGGAGTGTTGAGGAGAGGAAAGAGGAGTATGAGAAGGCTAGGGCGAGGATCTTTAATAGTCCTAATAGCTCGGACTCTGAAGATTCTTCGACACGAGTTGCTCCTACTCCTCCTCCTCCTGTTCAGACAAGACATAACAACAGTAGACTCCCAACTAGAAACGAGACTGTGAATTTTGTTGATGTGGAGAGGGATGGTGTTGTGAGAGAATCAGGAAGGACCTCACGTGTCGCCATTATTAGAGATAGAGAGAAGGATCGTTATGATCCTGATTATGACCGGAACAGGTAAACAAAACCCTCTTCATCTTCTCTAATGGTAATGGTTTTTTCATGGAATTTAAACTGTAATGTTTTGTAGGTACGTGAGGGTTACGCCACCTGTACAAAACTTCAACCTGATGCCAGTTCAGCTTCCGTTTCATGATGGAGTTTTCCCACAGATGCCAAGAACTCAAGCCAATCTAAACTATGTGCATCCTTTAAACCCGGCTATGTCTTCTAGTAACGCACCTTCTTATACAGAGTGGCCTAGTGCCACGAGGACTTATGCACAGACATTGAATGCTTCAGACCCAAATCTTTTCAGGTTAGCTTCACTCTTTATGAACTTTTCCTTCATCTTCTCTGTTAAAGGCTTTGTATCTCATGTTTTGACTATTTTTGGTCTTGCAGGCACCAGAATCCCTGACCTTTGGTCCTGATCAAACCCATGTCTGTACGCTTTTTTAGATGTAGACTTAGTTTTCTTATCTCCTGTTCATGTTGGAAACATTTGCCGCAAAAGACATTTTCACTCTTGTTGTTACAAAGTTATATTAACGTTATCAAGCTTTTGCATCAAAATCACCAAACTCTACCATCTGAAAACTTTCATTTATAAGAGCATCTCCAATCCCACTCCATATTTTACTCCAAAATGGAGTGAAGAATGGAGTGATGAAGAAACAAAAATCTCATTACTCCAAATATGGAGTAATCACTTTTTTATTTCTTCATCACTCCATTTTTCAGTAAATTATAGAGTGGAGTTGGAGATGCTCTAAGTGGCCAGGTTGCTCTACCATTGTCATCTAATTAATAGAAGAAAATCTTGATTGGGTTTGGTCCCCATACTATAATAATAATGATATGATTAAGGATATGAGAGCACCAGATCTTGGTGTTCAAATTATGCCTGGCACTGTCTTGTCTTTGCTTTTTGGCTGCTTCATGTTCTCTATACACTTTACTATTATTGAATCAATGGTTTGGTCAATATATTAGATAAACATTTTTGGTTTGCTATACGTATACAATATGGATTTTGTTATTATCAGATTCTTGAACTTCACAAGAAGGAAGAGAGAGAGTTAGCAGCTGCAAATGCTTTTATAATATTATTTGGTGCAAATAGTACGAGACAAGTCTAAACCCATAAGCAAAAACACACAAACAAAAAGAAAGAAACAGAGTAAAAGTAAAAGAAAAGATACTTTGTAACAGAAATACATAACCATCAAAGACCCTTGTTGTAGTAACCGGATCTGTAATAATTATTTAAACTTCTCGAGCTGCTGGAAACAGTGTCAAAACCGTCTAGGCTCCTGGTTCCAAATCCTCCTGCGTAATTAGCCACTTGACTATACAGATGCAACGTCGATGGTCTGATGAGATAACCAGACCCACCAACGTATCCTCTTCCCCTTTCAGTTTCAGACTGCTTCCTCTTGAGGTTAAGTCGGTACTTTTGCAAATGACTAGCGACGATTGCTCTGGTTAACCCCTCGATGTTCATATGCTCCACGATGGTTCTAGGAACAGCTCTGTCGATACCGAGATGCTCCACAGTGTCTACGAAATGCTTGTGCCGCTGTGGTGTCCATACAAAACGCGGCCGCGGCCGAGGCCGAGCTGGTTCATCTCCGGCGATGTCAGGTGAGGAGTTGGCTTGTGTCGGCGCGGGTTGAGGCGACTGAGATGATGGTGTGAGCTCCTCAGGCGGCAGAAGCTCTTCTTCCAATTTAGCTAACCAGTTGGAGTCTTCCTCTCCCATACTCAAAACAGAAAGTCTCCTGCTGAAAATGGTAAGTTATCTTAATGAGATTATCATTTTCTTACTCAAACCCATAAGAGATGAAGTTAATGTTAGGACAGGAGAATGAATCCATATTATAAAATTACAAAACAAAATGTGATGATAACGATGGTAAAACGTTTGAAAAACGATATGAAAATATACGAATATGAGGAGTTGTGATAAAGTTAACTCGATAAACCGCCGTATGTGAGATGGTTTACGTATGATTTTTGAATCTCAGGATAAAATCACGTGAAATTGTTTTGCATCATCTAAAATAAAATCTGTGAACTTAACAACCACGTTATACTTTCGAGACTTACTTTGAAATTTTGTATGAGAGAACTAACCTTGTAAGCTTATTATGTACGAATGAGATGAGAGTTTAAGGGGGGAGATAAGATGTTTATTTATAAGAAAGATTCATAAAACTTGGTCACGAAGTAACTTTGACATTTGTCAGTAAGTTTACTAAGATTTAGCCATTTGTCACTAAGTTATTTTGGTTATTTACGATGTATATTTTAATTTTAGCCATTTGTCACTAAGTTATTTTTGTTTACCACGCGCGTTTTAATTTAGGCCGTTTGTCACTAAGTTGCTTCGCCACTAAGATATCTTAGTCGTTAAATTTACTTAATTTAAATAATTTATCATTAAATAAATTCAGTTTAGTCATCAATTTGTTAAAAGACTTTTTTATTGTCCATAGATAATTCTCACATTTTATTCAGACTTACAAAATGTGATATTTTTTATATAAAGTACAATATTTATTTTACATTAGATAATATCTTTTACCTAATTTAATAAATTTGTAAAATTCTATTCGCACATACTTAATTTTTACTCAGTCCAATAGGTGTAAAAATAGCTCCAACAGTTAATACATCTATTCTCCCTGCTGGAGAGAGCTATATGAAATTAGCTAAGAGATTCTATCTTTATGGTTTATGCTATTGTGTTCTTAAGAGTCTGAACAACTATAAGTTCATATTGAAGTTTTATACCTAACTTTATTTTGGATCTATACGGCACATAAATTCTTAATTTTCGGTTGTTATGTGTTTGTTTAGTTTACTGGAAGTTGTGTTTAGGTATGTCAATGTCAAAAATAATTAATTAAATATAATAAAACTAGTTTGGGGAAGGACAAACTAGATAGACTATACGTCTATTTAAGAAACAGAGCAGCTACTCTCTGTTAAACGCTTTGTATATCTCATGTTGACCATTTTGCTCGTGTTTTTTTTTTGCAGGCACCAGAATCCCTGACCTTTGGTCCTGATCAAATCCATGTCTATATGCTTTTATAGATGTAGTCTTAGTTTTTTTTTTCTTCTTCTGCTCTTGTTGGAAACATTGACACATATTCATTGTTTTTTTATTAAAATTTATTATTAACATTATCAAGCTTTTACATCAGAAAGCTTTCATTTCTAAGTGGCCAGGTTGCTCTACCTGGACGGGTCCATAAAGTGTGTGGCCTATTTATAACATTCTTTCCAAAAAAGGTTTAGTTGAACAATATCTCTGTTTCAACTGTTAAAATTTCAGCATGTTAAGAGAATCCGAGGGCTATAACTTTAATAATTTGTTTTTGATACAGCCAACCTTAAAATTATAAATAAAAGACATCATTTAAAATGCATGTCGATAATTATTTATTCACACAAAATTATGGCCTAGTAAAGTTATTTTTTTCGTTTTTATATATTTTGGTTTTTTTTTTCTTATAATTCTTGACATTGGTCTCACAAGTCACAAGGTGTTATTTCATTGGAGACTAGTCAGTTCATGGAGTAGTAATAAGCACATTCCTTGCCTTTCTTTATTCATAATTGATCAACAAATATCATGAAGTCTTTTTTTTGAACAAAAAAAAAAATCTTCCTTCCGATTGGTAGACCATATTTAATATAAGGTTAGTAACTACCATACTAACAACAAATCTTCCTTCCGATACTTCACCTAGGTCGCACATTTATGTTTTTGGTAACTTCTACAAAACTAGATTAAGCTATGTCTACTTCCTAAAAATTGTAGGAAAAGAATGTCAAATCTTGTATGTTATACACGATAAATTCTCTTCAATGTACTTAAATTATGTATTAAGAGCTGTTTTCCTTAATAATTATAACATCAATATATGGTTTACATAAATTCGAAGGTTTAAAGTAACACCTGACACAAGTAACGGCTAGCTAGTAGTTGGCGGGTGGGAAGAAGAAGACATACTAACGGTCATGTCCAGGCTGGCAGAATAAATATTTATATTTACAAAAGTACCCTCAATTTTCTTTCTTTTGTAGACACGCTCCTTTAACTTTCTTTTTAATAGTAAAGCATCTCTCTCTCATATAAAATTACAATTATTGAACCACTCTCTTCTCGATTTCAACTTGAATCACTACTCATAGGAGAGAAAGGAATCGACTTTACTCACTCTCTGCATCGTATCTCGATTCCCTGAGAAGGTGATTTGATTTTTTGATGAAAATTTTTGATTCTTTGCTCTTTGTATATGTTCTCTCTCTCTCTCTCGGATCTCTTCGATTTTAGTATGTATCTTACCTCGAATTGAGTTTTTCTTTGAAACCCTAGAGTCAATTAAGCTAGATCCCAATTTTTCATTTTAGGGTTTCTTTTGATTCCTCAATCGATGGCACTTATTTAGGTCTGATTTCACTTATCACGCTTTACTCTCATTGAATTAGTAACTTCCCCCTTCTTTAAGAGATCAAAGTTTAGTTTTTTTTTTTGCCTCAACGATTAGCTCAATGACCTTACTTTCATTGATTTTCTTTGATGCATAGATGAATCTATGACTTGATGAAATGTTAATGTATAGTAACTTACTTTGTTAAGGAAGCTAGGTATGTATTAACCCCTTTTGTGTGTGGTTTTGGCTCAGGTTGATCGCATTTGAGTCTTGAAGACCTGAAAAGGAACTGATCACATTGGTTTCAGTTTGTTACTTCTGCAGAGGGTCCTTTTGCACTTATTATTCTCCATGGTAGTTATCTTTCTCCCTCTCTATGTGTTTTTCCTGCGTCGAAATAGAATTGTGCTTACTTTGAAACTTATGAAATTGCCTTTGATGGTGTTTCTGAATGCTCAGGGAAGTAATGAGAATCTACCACCAAATGTTATCAGACAGCTCGCCAAGGAACTGAAGAGTCTTGACGAATCTCCTCCTGAAGGCATCAAGGTTGTGGTCAATGACGAGGATTTCTCACAGATATGTGCTGACATTGAAGGACCAGGTGCACTATCATATATCCCTATCAATTCCATATTACAGTGTTGAGTGAGTTGAAAGTAACATGTTCTTCTTCTTCCTTTATTGCTTACAGTTGGGACTCCTTATGAGAATGGACTTTTTCGTATGAAGTTAGCACTGTCCCATGATTTTCCGCATTCCCCACCTAAAGGTATGCATCTCACTTAACTTGACGGACCACTAAGATGTTATAGACATATACTAGAAGTTTTTAATGATCTCTTGGGTCTGCACATTGTAGGCTACTTCATGACAAAGATATTCCATCCTAATATTGCTTCTAATGGAGAGATCTGCGTTAACACGCTTAAGAAAGATTGGAACCCTAGTCTTGGATTAAGACATGTCCTCTCTGTAAGTAGCTTGACGCTAATGTTTTGATTAAAATACTTAATACTTGAGACTGAGATATTTGTGTGTGTGTGTGTACATGTTGATAGGTTGTTAGGTGCTTACTAATCGAGCCGTTTCCAGAATCTGCATTAAACGAACAGGCTGGAAAGATGCTACTCGAGAACTATGAAGAGTATGCTAGGCATGCTCGGTGAGTCATCTACTTTGGTCTCATACGTCATCCAAAATTCTGTTGGACAAGAAATTAATGTCTACTGAACTTGTACGCAGGCTTTACACGAGTATCCATGCTAAACCGAAACCTAAGTTCAAGACAGGAGCTATCTCAGAGTCAACAACGGCTCTAAATGTTGGTCAGACTAACAACGAGACTCCTAGTGCTGCTTCTGCAATACCCTCCTCAGTGGCAGACATCAACAGAGTAACAACGAGTGGCCAAGGCCAACAAGAAGTAGCTAACATTCCTGTAGCAGCAGCCACTGCTGGTTCTGCAAGTGTGGTAACTACAACACAGAAAAGGGAAGCAAGTTTGGCCAAGGTTCAGGCAGACAAGAAGAAGGTAGACGCAAGAAAGAAGAGCTTGAAGAGACTATGATGATGCTATTTCTCACTCATTGTATCAAACGCTCTTGAAACCTAAAATGTTGTTTTGTTTTTACTTGTCTGAAGATTTCTCATTCTGGGAGATAATTATGTTTTGCCAATGAAGCCAAATAATAAACATTTTGGTGTTCTAGTCCCTACAACTTCGATCTTTGGATATGACAATGGACACATACATCAGAAAACAATATAGACAAAAAGGGATACAACATTAAGAGGTTCTCTTCATTTCAATTTACTTGGGGAGTGTCTAGTTGAGATGAGAAGAAAGATCAAGCGCAATATCATCTCTAGTAGCCAGAGATTTGTCATAGTCATCACTAATGTCAATATTATCTAAGTTTCTTGTGCGCATAGGAAGCTTCTTTGGACTATCTCGATTAGTGAGCTTCCCTCCCATTTCTGAATCATATCTGACAGATGAGCTATACTCTGATTGATACTCAGATGCTATTGTCAAGTCATCTTCTTCTGGTACCATTGCTCTGAGATCTAGTTGAGAAGGTGGGATCTTAGCAAAGAACACTTCCTTAACGTTCTTTAGTAACCCTCTCTTGTAAGGATTTTCTTTCTTATCATAACGGTACCTGAAATTCTCATAAGTTGTCTGCAAAAAGATAGACACAACACAATAAAGATGTCAAAGCCTAAGGTAAGATAAAAAGATTTTAAAGTATGTTCTTTACCTGATTTGTTGACATTAGATAGAAGTGGAAAATGGTTAGGCCACCAACGAACCAGATAGCAACAAATGTATAGATTATAAGAATGACAGAGACTATATCATGAGACATTGTCCTCCATAGTTTCCCAGGCTGTCTGATTAGATTGATCCACGAGAACACAAAGACATATAAGCATAACAATGTTGAAGTTGAGATGAAGCAGATGAAGAATGGGTAGTTTCTCTGCAAAAGTTTCACACCAAGAGTCATTACTCTCTAAAACAAAGAGCATATATATATTGAGATCAAGAACTTACACGAGCAATGCATTGTCCAACCCATGGACAATGATGATCAAAGCGTTGGACACAGTTATTACATATGGAGCAGTGTGACGCCCGTGGTGGACGGTAGAGCAAGCAAGTATCACAGAACTTGACTTTGATAGTGTAACCATTAACGAAAACGTCTTTTGTTTTAGGAACCTTGAGATGAGGAGTTTTGTTGTTGACCCATTCCATAGATTGTGTTAAAGAACTCTCTGAGCCATCTTCAAGATGCAATGATGTTTTGTTCCTAGGGATGATTCCTGGATCTCTAGCTGATGTCAACAATAGAAACATAAAGTCCTGCAAACCATAGGATGTAAAAAGATAATCAGCATTTTAAGGAAGGGAGATGATTGAAAGAAGTTGGAGAGAAAGGAGTTTAAACCAAGAGGGTGAGGATAAATCCTGAAGTCAGAACGGTGTAGTTGAAGGAAGGGTCGCCTCTTCGGATCCAGACGAGCATCCTTATGCAGAATGTAAGAGCAGGAGCTCCAATCAAGAAGGAGGTTAGGAACAGAGATGATACATCAGGACCAAAGATTAGCCTCCCACCACAGAAAAATCTCTGATGCAATCAAATATCATTATTATTCATATAATCTTGGCATTAGGTAAAAGAAGAGAGCATTTGAATGAAAAGGGAAGAAAGAAAATGTAAATTATTATTACGTTGTTACCCTTCCAGGTTTTGTATAATCTGATCTCAGGGATGCGTTTGGAAGTAGAAGCTGTCATGAGATCACCAGAGGGAAGACAATGAACCTGACTACTCTTCTTCTTGCTCATTATCTCCCTCTGCATTTTCTGTTTACCCCTTGTCTCACAAACCCACACATGAAGCCTATCTTTCAATATGAATATTTTTCTACAAGATTAGCTGCGTTTTCATAAATTTTCTATTTTTTATTTGGTATTAACCAAATTAAAGGGAACAAAATTATGGGTTTTGGGGATTTCTCTATCTTTGTTATTTAGTTATCTCTCTCTCTCTCTTTTTTTCTTGTTCTTTCCTTAATAATCTTTTGCAGACCAATCCTCTGCAGTTTTGTCTTGTCTCTCTCTCTAACAAGTTTTGTAGTCCTCTAATAGCTTCCAAGATTTTCGGTAATTTTTCAAGTGAAAAAATAAATTTAGAATTAAACAATAATAGATAAATTAAGAGGAAGTGCTGGAACGATAAAACTTTATTTTCATATGGCTATCTAGAAGCAAAAGCTCATCAAATGAGACCATTGACAGATTCTACAATTATCATACACTCGTAAAGTTACTATTATTATAAATAACAACCATGACACTTGGGTGTTAACAAACTGCAAGGAGTTATTATGGTTACTTGAGAACAAAGCAAAATCTAGAAACTAGCAAAATACCAGAAGATTAAGTCGAGAAAGAAACAATAATAATAATGGATGTATAGTACTGTCTCAGAATAAAGTCGACAAAGAAACTAGCAAAATACCAGATGATTAAGATATAATCCATAGTTTAGAAGCAGTAAACAAAAAAAAAATGACAGAGCCTTGTCATACGACTTGGTAATCCTGTGCAATCAGCTGCGTCCTCTGCACAAACCTTGGAGTCGTACCACCACCACCACCGCCTCTCAGAGGAATCATTCCCGTCACCTGCACCACCGTTATGATGAACACATCTCTCATTTATATGTTATAATCCACCATAAATGAGCCTTTTTGATGTTTTGAAGTCGATCTCATACCTTTAAGCCACTGTATGTACTGGTGGCTGCAAACTGAACAGAGATGGGGAAGAACACACATGAATCAACTGGTGGCACTACAAACTCCATTGACCCACTGCACATGATTTTTCATATGTCATACATATATCTTGCCAAATAAAAGATGTACTACATATAACAGATCTTGTCATCATTAATTTACCTGCGGTTGGAGTTGTCGATAAGAAGTATTGACCATTCCAGAACAGAACTTCTCGACTCGTACCTGTTATTATTCACCAAAGGTATGCTTGGTTCTTACGATTTGTATAAAACGATTATGAGTTGCGTCTCAATATGACCAGAGAGAAAACTTGAAGCTAATTAATTATCAAACCTCCAGTCCCCATCACATTGTTTAACGATTGGTGAATCTCTCAGAGCAGGAAGAGGTACGGAGATGATAACATTAGTTAGATCAAATATCGACGAGGCTTCATACTCGATGCTCACATATGTCTCGTTTCCAGAGACTGAAGGCCAGCAGTTGACTGCAAAACGATTTCCATGATGATTGGGTCAAACATTCACATGTAAAACCTGTCAAAGCTAATCTACAAAAGACTTACTTGTTAGTGGTACCATCGACTCGTCTGCTCTTTGCATTCTCCACCTCAGAAGACCAACACCATCTCCACCTTGACCAGTGGGAAATGGCTGATCAGGTCTCTTTAGGCCTAGAATACTCTCGCTATTAAAGAGTTCTCTGTTGATGTTGGGATGCGTTTTGAAAATAATTTCAGGATTCCCACCAGTTTCAATCTGAAAACAAAGTAAAAGATACAAAGTCTCATAAGAAAAATTCGAGAACACTGTAAAAGGCCCCTCTTCGGAAATAAATTTAGAAAAAAAAATGGAAGCTGGATTACCTGAACTTGGACAAGCCCATCTTCTTGGTTAAGAATTTGAAGTGATAGGGTTCCCTGCATATCAAAGCTGCTGATTCCACCATCGCGTCTCAATGCCACACTGAGCTTCTCCTCGACAGTTAACGTGAAAGGATCAGTTGAAGGTGGGACAGCTTCTCTTGTTTGGCCAGTAGGCTTAACATCTTCGACGATGTGTTCACCTTCGGCTTTAAGGGACTCCATTAACTGGTTCTTTCCCGACTTGCCAAGTTTCATACCAGAACTCTTAGGAGGAGCAGTGACGGTAGACCGTGATTGATCTGTGAGATTAAGAACGGTTAAGAAGATGATTGTTTGAAGTAAACCAGGAAATAGAGGCGCTGAACACGCCACAAATGATTGTTTGGAGCACTACACTAACCTTTCGCCTTGGTAGTGAGCGGATCAAAATCTGAAATCATGCCAAACCCAAGACCACTTCCATAACCATTGCCACCACCTTGAGATATGCTCAAGTCACTGAAAATGCTGTCAAGTCGTCCAGATCCCATTGAACTCATAGACGAAAATCCACCCTTATCACCTCTTGTCTTTTCAATCTGTGAATTGCATATGAAATATCAAAAGGAGTTACAAATATAACACAAGAAACAGGGTGCTGCGAATGTGATGTACCTTGCTTTTATCAATCTCATTAGCCTTACGTTTCATCACGTCTTTAGTGTCACTGATCTTGCTCTGCATTACCAGTTTATGCAACTTCTCCTCGTGGCTTTCCATTTCACAGTACTGCTTCACCTGGGCAACTGTCACATTTTCCTTATGCCCAAGAGATATGACTTCATCAAAGGCATGTACCAGATCAAAGTTAGCCCTCTCAATCCCTTCTTCATCTAAAGACATAGCATACTCAGGTACCTAGAAACGGCCAAAAGATCAAACGGCATGCCCAGACTTCGTCAGTTTAGTAACATAAATGCCCTCCCACCCTTAATTGAAAACCAAAGTTGAGGAAAATAAGAGCTGCCAAGCTTCAGTGAAGATAATGTGCTAGCAAAAATAGGTACACTCACTTACCGAATAACTAAGTACTAATAATACACATGCAGACTCAATGAATCAAAAATAAAGTATTCGAATGAAACATATAAGAGGAGAAAGAAGCATACAAGTTTGGAGAGCAGCCTGAGGGTGTCGAGATCTTGAAGAATGTTACTCTGCTTAGTAGTAACAAGAAGCAGGAAGAGAGCTTCAATAGGCTGATACACATATCGCACATTCTCCGTCTCGAAATAGGTATGCTGCTTGTCCAAGCCAACAAGTTTAGGAAAAGCTGCAAGCAAGCCTTCAATTACAATACGTGACATGTCCACATATTGTCTGGAAACAAGCACTGTAAGAAAAAAAAAGAACAACGCATAAATAATTAAAAAAAAAAAAGATAATTGATTATCATTATCAATGAGGATATATATATAACTGTGAAATGAAAATACACGAATCATTCACCTTTTCCAGACTTGGTCACAATAGAGGCATTAGTCACGACCTAGATATAAACCACAGGTTACAAACTTCAGCATTGTGCTAATAATCAGACTAACAACAATAAAACTTCACAACAACAAAATGTATATACAACAAAATCATTAAATAGAACTCTATACCATTTTGATCTGTTTTGCAAGTTCTAATACTCCCAGCAGCTATAAGAACGGTGTTGTGAATCTGAAATACAACCACGAGGTTAGATATTCAGAAGAATCATAAAGCGCGTTAAATGTGATGAGATCTCTAGCTTCTCCTCATGAGAGACTCAACTAACATATCTTATTTTATTTTTTTGAATAACCCGGTGTATCCTGGCAACCACCAAAGTGGTCCAGACTAGCGGTTAGTGTCCGTATCAACCTACGTTATCGGCGGGAGTACGCTTCGGTCACCGGACGCTGGAAAAGCCCAGATTTTAAATTTTATGGCCAGCGGTATTCGAACCCGGGTTGTATTGGGACCGAAGCTCTCTCAAGACTACTAGGCCGTCCTCGCTTGGTTCAACTAACGTATCAAAACGAAAAACACTAAACGAATTCGTAAGAATCCTGCTGATCAAACGGATCGGATCTAAGAGTATCAGAAGCACATTATCC
Organism: Eruca vesicaria subsp. sativa; assembly: GCA_932364175.1. Lineage (NCBI taxonomy): Eukaryota > Viridiplantae > Streptophyta > Magnoliopsida > Brassicales > Brassicaceae > Eruca > Eruca vesicaria. The sequence continues at coordinate 102,763 of CAKOAT010940709.1, forward strand.
AGAAACGTAACTGTAGAATCAAAAACCAACACAAGCGAGTAAAATTCAGGAACACACAACAAACGATGGAGATCTGAGATACGCTTCCACATAAATGCAGCTAAAGAGAACATTCTCTACACATGATATCCGAAAGCATGAACAGGAACGAAGGCTAAGAGCGAGAGAAGAAGACGTTACCAGAGACTGATCATTCGCAGGAGCTCGCTAAGTAATTAAAAAAAAAATGAAAGGAGTTAAGATTAAATATAGTAGTGTGTGATTAAGTAATGTGGGCCGCTTCTAGTTTCTTATTGGGCTTTAAAGCCCATCAATAGGTTAGGTTTTAATTCGCTTGACCGATATTCGGTTTAGTCCGGTTGACATTGATTGTAGCAATTAATCAATCACCTTTGAAAAGTCAAAATTTTATATCTAGGGTTTTAATTCGATTCGAGGTCAGAGAATATCCGGCGACTGATATAACTCAAAGCTCCGACAGGTTACTATCTCTGTCTCTTTTTCTACTTACAAGTATGTTCATTTGATCTGTCACCTGTTGACCCAGTTCAGGATTTTGGGTTCTGATTCTTTTAGTGAAACCTAATCAGTGCTTAAGTTATAAGTTCTTCTTGGTCTAATCACTGATGCTTTCTGCTATAGCCTATAAGGGATCTTGAAGGGAACTGGTTGAAGGGTTTGTGTTGTTTAGTGAAAAAGTTATTTACTTTATGGTTTCCAGAGATTTCACTTGATAGAAAGCTCTAGAATTGATTCAAGGCAGTGGAATCAAACAGCTGTTGTTTAATTAGGCCAAGTTCTGCTCTTTGTATTCTATTATGTAGATTCTAATCTTCTATTTCTCTTCACCAAAAGTGTAGGGCGAGGAAGGGTTTGTTTGTGTACATGGCAGCTTTGCAAATGTCTCGTGAATGGATTGGTATTCAGCAGTTCCCATCCGCTACTCAATCTAAGTTGCTTGAGATCCTTGACAAGTTCAAAGAAGAGGTTGCTTTCTTATTTCTAGCTTCATCATACTTGTTTGATGTATCCCTAGTTTCTGACGTGGAAGAGGTAAACAATGGTGTAGGATGTGAGCTCGCTAACAGTACTTGTAATGGGGAAAGGCGGTGTTGGAAAGTCTTCTACTGTTAATTCAGTTGTAGGAGAAAAAGCTGCTGCAGTCAGTACTTTCCAGGTACCATGTTTTATCCTCTTCTCTTCATGTCATGACTGTTGGTAAAATTTCAATTTCTTATGTAAAGTGTGTTGGTTTTCTTATTTATAGTCTGAAGGATTGAGACCGTCCTTGGTCTCTCGCTCAAGGTCTGGTTTTACATTAAACATCATCGACACTCCTGGTCTTATTGAGGGAGGATATGTTAATGATCAAGCCGTCAACCTTATCAAAGGGTATGTATGTTGGCTCCCTTCTCCTAATTTTAAACTCATCTGTTTAATCATTATCGGTAATTTTGAACAGATTTCTCCTGAACAAGACTATAGATGTGCTACTATACGTAGACCGTTTGGATGTATACCGGGTCGATGACTTGGATAGGCAGGTGGTGACGGCTATAACAGATGCATTTGGTAAAGAGATATGGAAGAAGTCTGCTCTTGTCCTCAGTCATGCTCAGTTCACACCACCTGACGGATTAAATTATGATCTCTTCGTCTCTAGAAGATCTGATGCTCTCTTGAAATTGATTCGTGCTGCTGCTCAGCTCAAGAAACAGGATTTGCAGGTATTACAGACTCCTCTTATATCTACTAGTTTTGAAATTGTTATGTTAATAGATCTTACTAACCTCTAAAGTCTTCTGTTCTAGGATTCATTGATACCTGTCATACTTGTTGAGAACAGTGGAAGGTGTCATAAGAATGAAAGCGAGGAAAAGGTTAGTTAATTGGTTTCTTTCTTCCATTTATATCTATTTTCTTGCATCTTTTTAGTATTGTCAATCTTGTGATTTCTGTGACAGATTCTTCCAGGGGGAACTAGTTGGATTCCCAGTCTGTTCAAGACAGTTACAGAGATCTCCTTTAATGGCAACAAGTCGATTCACGTTGACAAGAAACTTGTGGAAGGGCCAAACCCGAACGAGAGATGGAAACGACTAATTCCATTAATCTTTACATTCCAAGTAAGCCTCTAAACACCATTCAGTAACAATACAGTTTTTAAGCTGTATGTAGTTACTCAGAATAAACTTTCTAAATAGAGATAGTTACTTGAGGAATACGTTTCTTGATCCATGTTTTGGTGATGATTTGAATTGCAGTACCTGTTAGTGATGAAGCCATTGGTTAGAGCAATCAAGTCTGATGTCTCTAGAGAGAGTAAACCGGCTTGGGAGATGCGAGACTCCGGTTCAGCAAGTCGAAGGTCTTAACTCGGGTTTTGGTTTTGTTTGTCTTGAGAAATTTCTGTAACGACGTTGAAGCTTTTATGTGTTTTGAGTTATTTTGTATTTAACTACGAAGGAATTGGTAATACGATAATTAAGAAGACTTCTTGATGAATTGATTACCGGTTTAACACTCATTAATGGTATGGTTAATCGTCAGGGCCGGTGTTGGACAAAACCGGATGAAAATCGGTTTTGGCTTCCAAAATTTTTTGAAAAAATTACATGTATATAAGCCCAAAAAAAAAAAAAATTAGGCCCCTAAATCCATAGAACAGAAATTATCTTTGAGATAAAAAAAAACAAACGACGTAATAAATGTTTTGGTTTGATAAATTATCATTTTTGCATCTATCGGTTTGGTGTGATAGGTGATTTTGCCTGCTCTGATCCGTGAAGTATTATTTTTGCAAAAAAAGGAAGGTAAAATATGAAATGAATAAAACTAATTAAAGAAACCGATTTGATTTTGTTAATCCATAAAAACGCATCTTACCTGTCTTGTAGTAAAGATATGATAATTAACATCATCTTCAAAGAATATCGCACCAACTTGGTTTTAATCGTGCAGAATATACACCGATGCTTAAATGTCATATTCAATTAAATCAAATCTATTATAATCTGCCAACTAGTTTACCAGAGAATTCATTTGTTTTTATTGTAAGACCAAAACTGTATTAATTAAACTAAAGTAGAATTGCTTTCTCGAAAAAAAATTAAACCAAATTAACTGGAGAGCTCTAGGCTCTCGACATATACAATTCATACGTAAATGCATATTGCACTAAAGAACGTTACTTTATAATTGAAGTAATCAAAAGTTCGGTCAAAGGATGCATCATAAGGTAACATATATATAATGTAACCTAAGTCTATACACCATAGAAAAATTAAATGAAAAATGAAGAAGAAGATTTGTATAATAAAAAGAAAAGAAACAAGGGGGTATATAAGTATCAAGGAAAGGGAACAGTGTTCTTGATTTAAGACTTTTTCAGAATATATTCATTCAAAATATTTTAAAAATTCTTTCTTATCTTTGCTTCTTGACCTGATAAAGACCTCTTCTTTTTTCAATATAAAAAAAAATAAGGTAAAAAACGGGTTGAACACCGAAGCATTTTTGCATAAAACAAAATAAAATTAATGATAAGATATGTCCTCTTTTGCAGTTGAACTCTTCCCTTCTTCTGCAATAGTTTCTTTTTAATTCTTCTCTGTTCCATCAGAGACCAAACCTGAAGAAGAAAGCTCCAAAGCAAAATCATCTTTAGTCTTTGCAAAATAATCATGTCGGATCCACTCTATATATTAAATAAAAGTATGTCACTCTGTATCTATATATATATGTTTGTGTTTGTCTATATGTTGCATCAGATTTTTGTTGTTGTATTTGTCTCATATTTTGCAGATATTTTTTTGGACTTTGTTTTTGATTTTTTTGTAGAGTCTCAATCCGAGATAGTAGTTGAATCTTTGTTATCTTCAAGCAATTTCAGATCTTCAATGCCTGCTCAGCAACTCCAGTCCTTGAGGTCTGTGTTCATGCTTTCTCTGCAGATAGATTTCTTGACTTGTTCTGTAATTAAAGTCTTCTTTTTGTTATATAAACCCTAGAAACAGAGCTCCTCTGTTTTCATATTCTAAATGTTTTTGTTTTTATGATCTCATTTGAAGAGTCTTTGTGGCAACATGGAACGTTGGAGGAAAGTCTCCACACTCTGGTCTTGATCTTGATTCCTTGCTTCACGTCCACAGCGAGTTTGATATATACGTTTTAGGGTAACTTTTTCTTTTCTTGATTTCTCTAAATATTGCATAGATATATGTCTTGAGTTATGTTTTTTTCATTAGTTTTCAGGAGATTGTTCCATTGAATGCTGGAAATGTTCTTGTCCTTGGAGACAACGAGCCTGCTGCTAAATGGTTAGCTATGATCAACCAGTCGTTGAACAAATCCTCATCATCATCATCATCATCCTCTGGTGGAAGATTTGTACCTAAACCACCATCTTTTGGAGCTGGCTCCATGTTCTTTGTGAAACCTTCTTTGAAGAAGATAAGTGAAAACTTCAGAACGGGGTGTAGGAGGAAGCTGAAGATCTGTAACTGCAACTCCTTCTCTGAAGAGATTGTGAAGAAGTATGGGAGAGAATCTTGTTTCAGATGTCCAGAATATTTTGTTAACCAAACTGATTTATTCTCTGATGATGACGAAGAAGAAGAAGAAGATGATGATGATGATGAAGAAGAAGATGAAGAGGAGGAAGGAGGAGGGAAGGTTGCTTCTGTTGTAAGCAACCAGATGATGATGAAGTATGGTCTTGTGGCATCAAAGCAAATGGTGGGAATATTCTTGACCGTGTGGATGAGAAAAGAACTTATTCAACATGTGACTCATCTTAGAATCTCCTGTGTCAGCCGTGGAATCATGGGTTGCTTGGGAAACAAGGTAACACTTACTTTTACAACTCTTCACACTTAACCTAAAATACTCTGTTTCTGATATTCTCTTCTTCACCTTCATAGGGATGCGTAGCTGTGAGTTTGCAGCTTTACAAGACGAGCTTCTGCTTCATTTGCAGTCATCTAGCTTCTGGCGAGAGAGAAGGAGATGAACGTCGTAGAAACTCTGATGTTATTGAGATTCTGAAGAACACAAGTTTCCCTAGAATCTGTAGAACGTCTTTCACACGTGTCCCTCATCGAATCACTAAACATGAGTAAGAACTAAGAACAATGATCATCATCTTACCCTATTTTCTCTATTCGCTAATTTTAGGTTTTCTTGTGATATTATTCTCACAGTCGAGTCATCTGGCTTGGAGATTTGAACTACAGAATAGCTTTAAGTTACTCAGAAACAAAGTCTCTCTTGGATAAAAACGCTTGGGACGCACTTCTCAATAAAGATCAGGTTTCCTTTTACGGTTACTTCCCACCCAAGAAACTAATATTTAGGTTGGTTACTAATCAAGAAAAGTTAAACCGGTTTTGAAAATTGACAGCTAAAGATTGAAAGAGACGCAGGGAGAGTGTTCAAAGGATGGCACGAAGGTAAAATCTTCTTTGCGCCGACTTATAAGTACTCTTATAACTCAGATGCTTACGCGGGAGACACTACCAAAGAGAAGAAGAACAAGAGAAGAACTCCTGCTTGGTATAATCTTAACCGGATACATTCTATATTGGTTTGATTGGTTTAGGTTCGGTTAATGTTGAACGTGTTCTCTCTATTTCTTTAGGTGCGACAGGATTCTCTGGCACGGTGATGGTATCAGGCAGCTCTCGTACGTGCGAGGAGAGTCGCGGTTCTCTGATCACCGGCCGGTCTGCGCCGTGTTTGTTGTCAACGTTGAGGTTTGTGAGAGTAGAACCGGAACTAGGAGACAATAGTTTACATCGACTGTTGAAAGATATCTTGGTATACTTAAAGGCACACCGTTCTAGATGTTATTACGAATATTCACTGTCCTTAGTAATATTGAACCGACCAAACCAAAAACTCGGCAAGTCTTTAGGTTTGTATCAACCATGTCAACAGAACAATAAAGAATTCAGGTGTTTAATTTGCTTAACAAATTTGCCAACTAAGAAATGTTGTAATATTGTAATAAAAAATAAGAAATGGTGATCAAAAAAAAATGTTGTAATATATGAATGATTCCTAAAACATAATATCCTATATATATATATATATATATATATATCAGTATGATAAAGATATTTAGTTTTTTTTTTAAATAACAAATATAGCTTTTTTACAATCCGTAATAGGATTGTGTATGTATTCCCATGTGTTTTCAGAAAGTTCCTACCGTCTGCATAATATTTGAAGATTAAGTTTATGACAGTTTGACTTTGACCTCTTAAAATTAGTTAAATCTATTTTGGAGTTGTAATTTGACTATTCACATGTTTTTGAATAGAAATCAATTCTTCGGTAACCAATGTTTGGATAGAGTATAATTAATTTGGGCCAAACTTGTAAGTGTAACAAACAAAGTGATGGTTTTAGTCTTTAAGATTTCTAAAACTTTAAACGAGTCTTTCCTTCGCCCTGAAGCTCCGCATCATCTCACATGTATTCATTTTAACTTCATTCTAATAAATCATTACGTGTTGCTTTATGAATTGTAGACATTACTGCTTTGTTTTAATTTTTCATCTGCTTGTCGACTTACATGTGATATAATAGGAAGCGAGATACAATGTTCTAACCTTTATATAATGTTGTTTTTTTATAATAAACACGTCTATTCAAAATAAGAAATTTTGAGGATTAATTATAATGAGTATATATAATTGAGCATATGATTTTTTAAATTATAACTGAGTCATCTTTTACGAATATATGATCAAGAAAAGGTGCCTTTGTTTGCAAATGTTTTCTTTTTCTTTTTCTTTTCGTGCAACAGTTTGGATATGTAAATATATCATATGGTAAGAAAACAATGATTAAAATGAACAAAATATAAAACGATGCAGAAGTTTTTTCAACAGCCTAAAACACCGACTTTTAAAAACTCGCTGTAAAGTTGCTATTAACGTAGGTGCAACTCAAGACTCGTATAATAAGCCACCATATCATTTATTAATATCCATATATTCTGGTCATTGTAACGACTCGAGAATTTGTTGCACTCCATTGGATCTTACGGTAACTTATTCTGAAGAGCATCAATAAAAATCCTAAAAAAATCCATGATCAAAATGAATGATATATATATATATATATATACGTGCTTATATATACAATTTCATGGTGAGCAAAAATATATATACAATTTCATAAAGTCATGTATAATTTTCCATCGCTTTAATAATTTATAAACAAGGCAACATGCATTACATTATTAATTAGTTTCTCTCTTTCTTTTTTTTGAACAAATAGTTTCTCTCTATATACCATGCATTATAAATGTACATATAAATTCCACCATGCATACTTTAAATAGAGCAAGCTCTTAATTAGTTGACATCAAGAAAGAAGCAAAAGATAAAAACTCAAAAACCAAAAAATGCAAACACAACACTTATGTTCATCTCTCTTGTACCTGTCTCTTCTCTTTCTTTCATGTGCTTTGCTAACCTCTTCGACGCAGCCTCCATCACAGCCACCGACACAGCCACCTTCACAGCCTCCCTCACAGCCTCCATCACAGCCACCTTCACAGCCACAAGCTCAGTCACCTTCAGAACAAGCCAAAGCCGCTTGTAAATCCACTCCTTACCCAAAACTCTGCCGCACAATCCTCTCAGCCTTCAAATTCTCACCCTCCGATCCATACCACTACGGTAAGTTCACACTCAAACAATGCCTCAAACAAGCACGTCGCCTCTCCAAAGTCATAAACCGCTTTGCACAGCGCGTACAAAAAGATCCCGGAGAGTCCACGGCTGAAGAGGTCAGCGCGGTGGCTGACTGCGGCGACCTGGCTGAGCTCAGCGTTGAGTACCTTGAAACGGTTTCGTATGAGCTGAAAGCAGCGGAGTTAATGACTGAAGCGCTCGTTGATCGTGTCTCGAGTCTTCTTGGTGGCGTTGTGACGAATCAGCAGACGTGCCTCGACGGTCTTGAGGATGCTAAGAGCGCGTTTGCGACGGTGATTGGTTCGCCGTTGGGGAATGTGACGCAGCTATATAGTGTATCATTGGGGCTTGTGAGTCACGCGCTTAGCCGTAACCTGAAGCGGTATAAAGGATCCAAGGGGAAGATCTTTGGTGGTGGTAAAAAAGCTGTGCGTGAACCGCTCGAGGCGTTGATTAAGGTAAATTTCGTTTAGTTTATTACCTCTTTGTTTTATTTTTATTCTGTCTTCGTAGGTTTTTAAATAAGCTAATTATGTGATTTTAAAAACTAGGTATGACAAAAGAATGCATAAACAAATAGATCAGCCAATTATGTCGGAATGTTAAGAGATTGGTAGATATAAGTATTATATCATGAAGTTTTACATTAGTATTGTCCAAGGTCGTTAATTAGTATATTGATTATGTTCTAACTAACTAATAATGAATACGTATGTGAAAATACTTCTTAATTTCTTACTAGGTTTAGCATCCAGTTTTTATTTAGGTGAAGGATGTAATTAAACTGATCGGATCATTAGTTACATAATTACATAAATGATATTTTTCTTTTTCGTTAACTTAGATCTGCACATGTGATTCAAATAGTGGTTGAGTGTACGTGTACGTACTTAGTACAATCAATAATGGCACATGCCAGATATAATATAAAGTCAACGAAATTCAGTGAATGTGTCGAAAGACGTCTGAGTTTTGACTTACAAATCTAAAAGTACAAACATTAATTACTTGAAACTCAATACGAATAAAGACAACAAAAGATATGCAAATAAAATCACATGGGTCCGTCCACATGGTCTTTCCGGACCAATGAATACCTTCACATGGATTCCCCCATCTACATCACTTTAAGTATTCACTTTTATCTTCTTCATTCTTTTTGGACCAATGCATCACCTTTTAAGTGAAAAAATACATCACTTTTGTCTTGTTCATTATGATATGATCATGAACTCGATAAGCAGTGTACGAAAATGTTCATTATTTACTAAGTATTATGTAAGTATCTAAGAAAAAAGTAATCATTTTGTAGGTTTTACGCAAAACATGCGACAAAAGCAAGGACTGTAGGAATGATAGGAAATTAGGTGAGCTAGGGGAAACGAGTGGTGGCTCGATCCTCGTAAGAGAAGCAGTGATCGTTGGTCCATACGCAACTGATAACTTCACCACCATAACTGAGGCAGTAGCTGCCGCACCTAACAACACATTTCCGGAGGAAGGCTATTTTGTCATCTATGCAAGGGCAGGTCTTTACGAAGAATATGTTGTCATTTCAAATAAAAAAAGGAACATAATGCTTATTGGAGATGGAATTAATAAAACCATCATTTCTGGAAACCACAGTTTTATTGATGGCTGGACTACTTATAATTCTTCAACCTTTGGTAAAGTATCTTAGCTTTTTTTTTTTATACATTTGGAATGGTTTTACTCCTAAATATACTCTTGATTAATTGTGATTTCACTGGCGTTTGTAGCGGTGGTTGGAGACCGATTTGTTGCAGTTGATGTGACATTTAGAAACACAGCTGGACCTGAGAAGCACCAGGCCGTGGCTGTGAGAAATAATGCGGATGGATCCACATTTTATCGGTGTAGTTTTGAAGGCTATCAAGATACTCTCTACGTCCATTCTTTAAGACAATTTTATCGTGAATGCGATATTTACGGTATGATCTATCTTATGTTTTCTAACTCCAAACTAATACTACTATATATTTTGAATGATTTTATATTTTCTGTTACAGGTACCATAGATTTTATATTCGGAAATGCAGCTGCGGTATTTCAAAACTGCAATATATATGCTCGCAAACCGATGGTACATCAGAAAAATGCAGTGACAGCCCATGGAAGAACCGATCCAAACCAAAAAACCGGAATCTCCATTATCAATTGTACAATTGGAGCTGCCCCGGACCTTGCGGCTGACCCTAACCCGGCCATGACATTTCTTGGGCGGCCATGGAAGCCTTACTCAAGAACGGTATACATCCAATCCTACATTAGTGATGCTATCCAACCAGATGGATGGTTAGAATGGAATGGTACAACCGGGCTAGATACGATCTCATATGGTGAATATGACAACTTTGGACCGGGAGCTAATACAAATAAGAGGGTTCAGTGGTCAGGTTATAGCTTATTGAACTTGGCACAAGCCATGAACTTCACCGTGTACAATTTCACTTTGGGAGACACTTGGTTGCCTCAGACGGATATCCCCTTCTACGGCGGTTTGCTTCACACAGAATGAAAATCCTAAATGTACTACATATTATATTCATATTTCATAATTGATTGTGCCTCATTTAATAAATGCAATAAAAATCACTCATTTTTGCTGTTTGAAATATGTATTTGGTGTTAGTTACATGTTATAATCAACGGTTCATGTATTAGGGGTATATGTCTTTGTTAAAATTTTGTATTTGGTAGTTATAAATAAAATTATTTTGATACCAACTCTTCAGTATAAAAAGAATAGCAGTAAAAAAAATATTCTTACTTAGTAATAATAAAAAGAAACCAGGTATGATTTCGTGAAATAAATAAG